>CABHPH010132385.1:0-37980 GCA_902168325.1 Peromyscus nudipes | reverse complement strand
AGGATAGGGTTCCCTACCATTTCAGAGGTCCTGGTATCATACTCAGCGCATCCCACAAAAAGCCATAGCTCCCAGGTGCCCAGAACAGTTTTAGATGGTCAAACACAAACACCAGCGGTACAGCTAGAGCTGCTCCCATGTGGAACAGTACCAGCCAGGACGGCCTGGCCCAGTTCAACCAGGCACAAGGTCTGGAAGGCAGCTGCCAGGCCAGCAACCAGACTGGGATGCAGGAGCTACAGTCTCTGCACATACTACCCATGAGAACAAAACATTTGGAAACCAACTCAGAAAAAAAGGCCATTTCAGTGAAAGTCCAACTGTGCCCAGCATGGTCTGCTTTCTACCCTCTCCCAGGAAGGCTCTTCTGGTCAGGAGCTTGAAGGAAACATGGGCCGCTCAGGATGGCCCCTTATACAGTTAACTCCAGCTCCTGTAGGGGGAGGGGTGCAGCTTGCTCAGACCACACCTGTCACCCCACCTCCCTCCAGGAGCTATCCATAGTAAATAGGGAGCAACCATCACCTGTTTCCCTAGATGAGCCAGACCTTAAGTGGAAACAGTGACCTTCTCAGAACATCTTTTCGTGTGGGGGGGGGGGGGAGGGTTGAAAGATGGGGAAGCATTACTGGGAGGAGACAGAAGTATCCACTCAGTTAAGAATAGCCCACCTGAGGATGAGCTATTCACCCAAAGAAGGTTTCAGGGAGTTCAGCACTGAAAATTAAAAGTGATGCCCTCTCTGAACAGTGACATTATTAGGCTCATGCCCAAAGTGAACACAAAGGGTCACCTGGGAGGATTAGAACCCTTTTGGAGTGAGCTGGCCCAGGTACAAGGACCCCCATGACCCCCATGACAGTGGGTCAGGACAGAACTCTGCTAGCCCCAGGAGCCCTCCTGGAACCCTCTTAACCCCAGCTCCCCACAAGTGACCCTCTCCAGACAGGCAACCACTTGACACTTAGCCCCCTCTCTCCCTGCCCTCCCCCTCTATTGTTTTTTAAGAGAGGGTCTCATAGCCTGGGTTGGCCTCAAATTTCAATACATTGCCAAAGATGACTTTGAATTTCTGATTGTCTTGCCTCTACCTCCCAAGTACTGGGATTACACACATGTGCAGACAGACGTGCACAGCTATAGTTCATTTTTCAAATGTGTCTGTCAGGCCCATTTCCTGTGGCTGACTGATCACACGGCAAGGTCCATTACTGTACCCACAAGTTGAGGAACTCAGACAACACTGAGCACTGCGCCCAGGGAAACTAAGGAGGGGTGTGGAGGTACCCACTTGTGTATGCTGGGAGTTCAAGGGGCGAGGGGACATCCACTGAGCTTGGCCGACTCACAGAAGGAGGAGCCCATGAATGGGACAGAGTAGCCTATGAGGATGTTTTAATTCCCACTAGGTAGAGATAGAAGATGTCCATCAACCCAGTGTGCAGAGCCCCAGGACCAATGCAGCACCAAGTTTTTGTTGTTTTGTTTGTTTTTTTGAGACAGGGTTTCTCTGTGTAACAGCCCTAGCTCTCCTGGATCTCGCTCTGTAGACCAGTCTAGCCTCGAACTCAAAGAGATCCACCTGCCTCTGCCTCCCGAGTGCTAGGACTAAAGGCGTGTGTCACCACCGCCCGGCAAGTACAGTGCATGTGCCAACCTCCACTGTGGGCTCTTAGGCATCTTCCACCTTTTGTCCCAGAGGGTCTGTCATTGGTTTGGAACTTTGACACACAGCCTAACCTAACTGGCCATTGAGCTTCTAGGGAACCACCTGTCTCCACCCTCCACCTCCCTACAGTGCTGGAATTACAAGTATGTTGTTTGAATCTTAGATGGTCTTTTAATAAAAAACAAAAACCCAGAGCCAGATATCAGGGTGAAAACTGAAAGATCAGAGAAGCAGAACAGACAGCCACTAGTTCTTATCTCTACGAAATCCTCAGCCTAAAGAGAGTAAGTTCCTGTTTCCTCGCACCTTATATACCTTTCTTTCTCTGCCCTTCCATATTACTTCCTGGGATTAAAGGTGTGTGCTGCCATGCCTGGCTCTGTTCCCAGTGTGGCCTTGAACTTACAGAGATCCAGACAGATCCCGAGTGATAGGATTAAAGGTGTGTGCCACCACTGCCTGACTTCTATGTCTAATCTAGTGGCTTGTTCTGTTCTCTGATCCTCAGGCAAGTTTATTAGGGTACACAATATATCACCACACAAGTATGAAGGAGTACTCAGATTTCAGTAAAACACTTGCAACCAGGCCATCACCCCAGTCCCCCTGAAGTGCTTTTAAAGGACAAAATCAAGAAACAAGATGCAAAGGCCTGGCTCTTCCGCCACTTTCTTCCCCAACCTAACCTCAGAGATGAGTCTGCCCTCCTCACAGGGACCAGCGAGGCCACACTGAAGCCCTGATACCCAGGTATTGCTGGGTGGTACAGAGCTCAGTGATACAGTGCAGTGGAGCTGCTGCTGTCCCCAACCCCCAATGACATTATATCACCCACCCCCAAGCTGTTAGCTTCACACAGCACACCAGCAACATCTACTGTGACTGCTTGTCTTATAAAAGGTCCAGGGCTTTGGTGCACATAATCACAGGCAGAAAGGAACTTCCTGCAGCCACTAGGCTTTGTCACTCACAACCTTAGGCTCTGGCACCTGAAGGTCAGCCCAGGCTCAACCCTTCCTTGGGAGGCTGTCGAGAAGGAAGATCAAGGCCATACCCTATTTCATATAGGGCTTCCCCAAGGCACATTATTCCTGCAATGGTCAGCACTGTTCTGTGAGGAGTGAGCTAGGGACAGGAGCATCCAGTCTTGGGCTCTGGTAAGGTCCATCTGCCTTCAGTTCTTTCATCATCCAAAATCCAGTCCACTTAGACCAAAGGCCTAAGTATTACCTAAGTATTACGTAGTATTACCAAAAAACCATTCAATGTCGTCGTCTGGTCGCATTCTCAGATTGCACTGCCCACCCATTGACTGTTATCAGCTCAGGGTCTTTCTGCTCAGCTCTAGATACTGGCAAATCCAGTTCACTGCTCATATACCCTCAAGCTATGGGAGCCTGGCTGGGCAGGAGACTCCATATGTGGCTCCCAGAAGCTGACAAGGAAACCTAGCTTGCAATAAAACCAGCAGCTGCCAATTGGTACAGATTTGCCATCGGTATCCTTTTGTGACCTTCAAATGTGCTCTTCACCCAGGGTAAACTGGAAAAATATTCTTCATGAAAATCTTCACATTTTTGTTCCCCCATAGCATGGGTGGAGAAGGGAGCCCAGTGCACATGACAGCCACTGTACACATGTGGATACTATACAGGTGGCTATGGAGCAACATAAAAAAGGCCAAGACTGAGCAGCTGCTCCACAGAGGACGGCATGCCTGGGCAGTCCCTGGAGACACATGTAAGAGACTGCACCAAGTGATAATTCTACCCTGCTGTAGCAAACCCAGTCCCCAGGCTGTCAAAGGCATATGTAATGTGCAGCCACTTCGGTACACTGTATATCAAGGGCCAGGAAAGCCAGTGCTCCAGAAATGCCACCTCAACAGACACCAGAAGACGAGGGGCATGTTCACAACAGCCCAAACCGTGGCAATTATTGAACAGAGTTCTCCCAGAGTACCAGCGCAGTCCTGAAGGCTGGAGCCACTGCCACACATGTTACAGGTGCCCTCACAACCTTGCTGAGCGTCAAAGCAGGTGCTTGCAATTTTGTCCACCTGTGGTTTGAAGTGGAAACTCCAACCTGAGGACACCTCCAATGCCGGGGATGGCCACATTTTGACCTGATAGGTGGGGAACAGGAATTGTGTGCACAAAATTCAATTCAGACTGCAGAAGTGGGTTTCACTACGCTTGGACTGCCCTCAGTAAATTATCTGAAGTGAGAAGACTCACTTTTAATCTGGAGCTTTTGAGGTGGGAAGATACACCTTTAATGTGGGCCATACATCCTGCTGACATGACAGCCTATATAAGGGACATAGAAGAACAAAGCTTGTTCTTTTCGCCCGCTTGCTCTTGCTGGCCAAGTGTGTTCACTGGCATTGGAGCCTACTTCTTCAGGATTCTGGATACCGAAGACCACCTAAGACATCCAGCCTCATGGACTGAACAACTACTGGATTCTTAGACCTTGCATTGGTAGACAGCCATTGTTGGACTAGCTGGACCACAGCCTGTAAGCCACTCTTAACAAATCCCATATATGGCAGGAGATGGTGGTGTACGCCTTTAATTCCAGCACTTGGGAGGCAGAGGCAGGCAGATCTCTGTGAGTTCAAGGCCAGCCTGGTCTACAGAGAGAATTTCAGGACAGCTAGGGATGTTACATAGAGAAACCTTGTCTTGAAAAACCAAAAACAAATCCCACATATGTGATATATATATATATATATATATATATATATATATATATTCCTCTAGGGAACCCTGACTAATACACAGCCTAAGCCCTTTTTGTACATAGCCCCAAATAACCCTGGAAGAGAGAACAAACATCTGTAGGCACAGTAGTAATATAATGCCTATTCTGTGGGTCTCAGGGTGGCCAAGTCACTTGCCCAAGGTCACACATCCAGCAGAAGGATGTCAGGGTCAGATAAGGAAACACGTTCTAGGAGCCTGGAGTGAATGGAAGGGCCAGGAAGCCTCTGCCCATCGGTGCCCTGCCCAGGCCCCATGGGACACATGCCCAGGCTGCCCTCAGGAACTGAGGAGATTCTTCTGGGAAAAGAGCAGTTAGATGCATATCCCAGCCTCAGAATAGATATGCGCTCTGGCATCCAATGACTTGTGAGTGGTAGAATGCCTAGAAGGTAAGTGTGGCTCCCGAATGACAGGTTGAGTATCATACCACCCTCCTCAGCCCAGCAGCCCACTCCTAAGTCACAGCTCCCGAATGGCATCACAGCTGTGGCTGTGCACACAGTAGGATAAGTTATCTCCGTCTCAGGCTACAGAGACAGGGCCAGCTCTTCCCCGCATGGTGCTCTTCTCCCCTCTACCCCGGTATGCTCTAGACTCGGTGTTTCTGACTTGAAGCTGCATCAACTTGCTCATTCTCCTTCCAGCTGACTGAAGACCAGGACATGCTGACCAACTGACCAAGCCAGGCCCCTCCCCTTGTGAACTGTTCAAGGCCAAGGAGACTTTGGAGGTGAGACTTACAAACCCACTCGGTGACAGACATCCACCCAAGTTGAAAATTCCTCCTTGCAGGGTAGCTGTGGCCATGGGGATGTCACATGAAAACAGCTGACCACAGGCCACTGTCCCTCTAGCTGTTGCTGGCACCTTGTGGGTGACTGTTAAAAACATCTACTTTGAGCTGGCAAGATGGCTTGGTGGGTAAAGGCACTTACCACTCAAGCCTGATTACCTGAGTTTGATCCTCAAGACCCAAGTAAAAGTAAGAGAGAATAAAATCCACAGAGTTGCCTCTGATCTCCACATACATGCCATGGCATATCCCTGCCCCACATCACTCACGTATACTAATGAATAAAAAAGAAAAAATTTAATCTAGTTATTTTATTGCTTTTTCCTGGTTTGGGGGTGGGGGGCTTGGTTTTCTGAGGGGGTGTTTGTTTGCTTGTTTATTTTGAAAGAGAGTCTTGATGCATAGTCCTCATTGGCCTGGCACTCACTACGTAGACCAGGCTAGCCTCTGAACTTACTTCAAGCCCCTGCTTCTGACTCCCAAGTGCAGGTATTACAGGCATGTACCTGCACACACAGCTTTGCTTTTCCTTTTTAAAAGAATTTACTCTGTTTAATTGCAAAAAAATAAAATAAAAAGCATAAACATTAACCTCATAACCACAGGACACAGTTCTGTGCCCTGAAGCGCTTCCCACAGCTATACAGCGTCACCATGACCCATCTCCAGCATTTTCTCCTCTTCCCCAACTGCAACTCTGTCCCCAGGAAGCACCAGCTCCCCAGCCCCTGACCCCTCCATTCTTCCGGTCTATGAGTACAGTGGCTCTATGTGTGAGTGGAGTCACACATTTGTCCTTTTGTAACTGGCTTGAATCACTGAGCACAATGTCCTCGAGGCTCATCCATGGTGCAGCTTGTGTCAGAATGTCCTTCCCTTTCAGATCCAGGAATATCACACCGTGTGATGGACCGTGCCTTGCTCACCTGATGGGCACTAGAGTTCTTTCCACCTATTTGCTATTGTGAGTAATTTTTTCCTGTGTAATGAGTTCCCCCTAATGAGCGGAACAGTTCCTGGCTATATATCTAAGTAGAATAAAAGTGGTTAAAGGGTCCCATAGCTTTTGTAGAGAACCACATATTCACATACAAATCTGGGAAAAACAAGACGTGGCATGGTGGGATCTGTCTGGTAGGGCTAGGGGATGACTTCCTGCCCTACCTAAACCAAGCATATTTTGTAACCCGGGCAGCACTGCCCAGACAAAAATACTTCACAATCCTTTAAGTTAACCAGATATCACTGCCCAGAGATAAGCAGGCTACCTCCCAGCATGATCTCTGTCCTATTATTAACCTAGCACTGATAAGCTAATAATGGGCCTGTGCCAAAGGTCATTCTTTGGTTGCAGGCAGATGGAGATGGCCAGTCTTACAGACTCTTGGGTTGTGTTGATGCTGCACAGAAAAACATGTCAGCAAGCAGAGCAGAAACTACTGCAGAGCCTCAGCCCCCTGGAGGGGCCATGGACGCTAACCCTTTCACCCTGGGGCTCAGACATCTTGCAGTGCAGTCCTGCTGGGAAATACTACCAGCCCCTCAAAACCCAGAGGATCCACTGCTGGATCCCAGAAGAAGGACTTCCAGAAAATGAGTAAAACTGTCCAGCCAGGTTTTGCACCCTGAGGGGCAGCCACTCAGCAAGGCTACAGGGCAGCTGAAGACTGAGGCACTGTGGGTGGACCCTCCCCCATAGGCTGGGGAATACTCAACCTCTGAGCATTTCTATGTGCCAGGGGGACCTACATGCACATTGCTAAGGCAGTAGAAACTTGCCAAACTGACTGGATTCTCATCTTCTCATGCTTTCAAGTTCAAATTTTGCTTTAAAGACTAAACTAAAATCTACCTCTTTGCCCCAATCCCTGTCTTCTATTTCATTAAAAGATGAGAAAAAGAGAAATATGTTTGCCTAGCAGTTTCTGACGGAGATAACTCTCTTGGCTTCATCATCTTATTCAAACTTTAAATATTTGGCTTATGTCCCATGACAGACGAGTCAGACAAACATACTGTCTGCCATCAAGAGTGAACTTTGTGTAAATAGTGTAAGTCATTAATTTCTATTTCCTCGGGGCATGAGTTAAAAATACATTTTGAAAATGAGCTTTGATTGCTATTGAAGTACATGAGAATCACATGGCCCTCACCACTCTAAACTCAGTATACCAGGTCAGCCTCCCCGAAGGCACAGCTAGATCCTTTCTACTAGACAAACTGCACAGTCCAAAAATGTTTAATAGCAGGATAGGGATGAGTCCAGAGACCAGAAAAAAAATCTCTCGCCGGGCGTTGGTGGCGCACGCCTTTAATCCCAGCACTTGGCAGGCAGAGGCAGGCGGATCTCTGTGAGTTCGAGGCCAGCCTGGGCTACCAAGTGAGCTCCAGGAAAGGCGCAAAGCTACACAGAGAAACCCTGTCTCGAAAAACCAAAAAAAATAATAAAATAAAATAAAATCTCTCTAGAGGCAAGGCTAGAGTGCAGAGCACTTGATAGATGCTTGAGGCTCTGAGTTCAATACCTAACCCTAACATAGGGAGACCCCAGAAAGAGGGGAGAGGGGAGAGGAGGGGAGGGGGGAGGGCAGGAGAGGAGGAATAGAAAGGGGAGGAGGAAGTGGAGAGAGAGATCACAGTCACCAAGCAGAGGTTAGTTAAATTAACTGGTACATGCAGCTAGGACTGTGAATGTTTTACCTTAGGGGTGGTGCATGTTTGAGGAGATAGATACGTTCACCCTGATTTACAAATCTCTCTCTCTCTCTCTCTCTACACACACACACACACACACACACACACACACACACAAACTATGTCAAACGTTAACTCTGTGTTTTTAGGTATTGGTTAAGTGAACTTCATTTTAAAAAGAACAAAAGCTAAAATATTTTTAACCTCATCTCTGGCCATGGCAGAATTCTTATTTTTGGTGGCCAAAGGAAGGGTGGACCCAGGAGCCTGGGGTGTCTCCTACCTAAATTACCACTCAGCAAATGTCTCCTTGAAGATGAAGGCAGAATCAAGACATCTCCAAACCCATAAAACCAAAGGGTGCATCCAGGCAGAAGGCCTGGTCCTGAGAAAGTTCAGAAACACAGACCAGTGATGTGGGGGCCATGAAGGTAAATCTAATCTACTGCCTTGACTTGGCAGCAAGGGCTGTGTGGAACAGAGTCCAAAAACAGACATGCCTGCGGGGTAGGGCTGTAATTCGTAAGAGCACAGAGGTCTCAGGTGCAAATGGCCTTAATTACAAGCTCTCTGAGCAAGTCACAGGCAGCTGTTTCAAGAAAACCTATGGCCACATTCTAAGAATGTGATTCCTACTTACAAAAATTGCTCTTCTGAGAGAAGAATATAGTTCGGTCATAGAACAATTCCCTGGCATATGCCTAGGTTCAATCCCCAGTATTGGAACAAACAAACAAATAAATACTGTTTGTTGAATCCCAAAGGAAGCAAAAGAAACACACCCCTGGCATACACTGCAGGGGCTGCAGACCCAAGAGAATAATGGATAATTTGCCGGGAGAAGTTAGAGATTTCAAAACACTAGGCTTGGTCAACACTGGGCTTGGTAACTGATAAAAACACTGGACAGAACAAAACCAGATTAAGACAAGAGAAGATGGGACAAGCTGGCTTAAGAGCACTTCTCACTCCTCCATGCTACCCTTCCACTGTGGCTTCTCACCTCCATTAGCATGGGAACAAAAGAGAATATGACCTCTGTTCACAGAGGAATGAGCAGAAAGTCAGCCACAGAAAGACCACAAGAAATTTATTAAAGCCTTGAGGATTTATGCAACACATTCCAAAGACCTGATGTCTTAAAGGAGTCACAGCTGAAATCCAACACTATCTTTTCCCCAGGGTGGGAGTCGGGGGAGTTCCCTCCTTGTGGATCTAGTGATAATTATAAAGACAATGGGTGTGTGTGTGTGTGTGTGTGGTGTGTGTGTGTGTAGCATGAATCTTAAAAGTCTTAACGAGTTCTTATTAATAAAATCAAACCTGAGCCGGGTATTGGGATGAACACTGGAAGGTCAGAGAGACAGAATAAGCCACAGCTATCTCACCTCACTGGATCCTCAGCTGGTCTTGTTTCCTCAGACTGGATGCCCCGAGCCCTCATCCAGAATGGGTCTCAGCTGAACTGCTGCTAGAAGCCTGAAAGCTTAACCAGCCACATGCTTCTCCAGGCCAAAGGCTTCTCCAGGCCAAAGGCTTCTCCAGGCCAAAGGCTTCTAGTTTCTGGTCCTCACGCCTTATATACCTTTCTGCTTTCTACCACCACTCCCTAGGATTAAAGGTGTGGCTTTCTGGGATTAAAGGTGTGTATCACCGTGCCTGGCTGTTTCCAATGTGGCCTTGAACTCACAGAGATCCAGAGGGATTTCTGTCTCTGGAATGCTAGGATTAAAGGCGTGTGCTACCACTGCCTAACCTCTATGTTTAATATTGTGGCTGTCCTGTTCTCTGACCCCAGATAAGTTTATTAGCATACACAATATTTTGGGGAACACAATACCACCACGTGTGTGTGTGTGTGTGTGTGTGTGTGTGTGTGTGTGTTAAACTGTGTGTCTAGAAAGCCATGTCGAGAAATCCAGCCCAGGTGCCTTGCTACTGCACACACCATCTCTCACTTCCCTATGCTACCCAACCGCAGTGGGTTCTATAGCATGGGAATCATAGGGAATATGACCTGATCCCAGAGGAACCGATCTTGATGGGAAAGAAACTGCATCTTTGTAAATGTTGAGTTGAGTTGAGGTGATGCTGTGGGTGGAGTGGCAATAATTCCATGTCTGGCATCCTCATAGGGAAAGATCTGAAGATTCTGAGGAGAGATACAGGAAGAACCCATGGGAGATGACAAAGACCCTACTCAGCACACAGCCTTCCAGACCACTGTCCTGTGTCCTTCCTTCCCACTCTATAAAATCTCCAAGTACCCTCAGACAGAGCATTGAGAGTGATGGGCTCTCCATTTTCTAGGGGCCAGACCTCAAATAAATCAGATTTCCCTTCCAGCTCACATTTCTTGAATATTGACTTTTGAGTGGTGAGAAGCTGGAAGTGAATCCAGTAACAACATTTACCATCCTGGCAGAAATGAAGATATTTGAGAAGTTTGTGCCCCTCCCTGTGGCTATCCAACTATTGAAACTATGGACCCCCCCAAAATTGGAATTTTTCTCAGAAATCTCATGTTGGAAAAAGGAAAAGGCTAAATGAAGCCTGGTGCTACCCAGAGGGAGAGCTTATCTCCAGGAACGAAATGTCTAACAGTTCTGACAGCTCCACCTTGCAGGACAGTCTGGAGCTGAGACAAGGGGATGGGTGGAACACCTCCAGGAGCAGGACTGCTTAGTCGTGCATTCATCTTGTCTTCTATTTAAACCTAAACTTCACATCAATTCCTCATGGAGACTGGGTCAGGAGAATCACTGTAACACAAATCTTAAAGGGTCTTATTAATAAAAAACCTGGAGCCAGGAATTGGGGTGAAAGCTGAAAGATCAGAGAAACAGAACAAGCCAATCACGTTTTTTACCTCTACGAAATCCTCAGCCTCAAAAGAGAGACTTCCTGTTTACTCACACCTTATATACTTTTCTGTGCCCTGCCATCTTGCTTCCTTCCTAGTGCTGGGATTAAAGGTGTGTGCCATCACGCCTGGCTCTGTTCCCAGTGTGGCCTTGAACTCACAGAGATCCGAATGGATCTCTGCTTCCCAAATGCTAGAATGAAAGGCGTGTGCTACCACTCACTGCCTGACCTCTGTGTTTAATATAGTGGCTGGCTTTGTCCTCTGATCCCCAGGCAAGCTTTATTGGGGTACAAAAAATATCACCACAAATCACTGCTTCTCTTTGTTCCTCTTCCAAATGTAGCCATACTGAATAAACCTTTTTCTGCGTCTCACTATTACTTGTTTGTTTAATTGGCCCGTTGAGGACAGGTGACTGAGGCTAGAGGGACCCAGGCTCTGTCTGACTCTCACAACTCCAGTCACAACACTGCCACACTCACTATATCCAGATCATTTTTTTTTAAAGAACATTAGTTCTTAAAACTAATTTTTTAAAAATATTTAAGAACTTCATCCATCATCATGAAACTGATGGGCTAAGAGAACTCCAGTGAGGTGTAGCACATTTGTATGACCATTGGCTAGTGCCTATGAAGTATGCAGTATGTTTGTGCCATCATGTGTGAGTGCACATGTGCCCATCTGCTCCTGAAGCACCATCAGGAATAGCTGGAGGTGGACATCTTCTGTAATTAGAGTCCTTGGGGAAACAGGCTGAGCTGTGGCCCTGAGGAGTCCAGGTCCTGCTGAAACCAGACTCTACAGCCCCTACAGAACTATACACTTAGACTTGACCCTTATTTAAATGTCATATAATGAAGCCTCATAAAATATCTCTGGAAAGGGAGCACAGGCACCCTGACTAAAATCTACCCGGAGCAGCCTACGATCTTCCCCACCACGGTAGCAGAAACTGCTGCACGGAGAGCACCGCCTTGCCTCCTCCCCCCAGGCCTGTCCTAGACTGGACACAACTGCACGCCGGCTTCCACAGACACACAAGGAGCCTCAGAGTCACCACGGCTGCCTGCCCATCCCTGCGGTGCTCTGTGGCTGTCACACTTTCTCTTTCTCTATCGAGTGGCTGATCCCCATTACCCGCTCTAGCTCTGCTTTACTCTCCCACACACTCCTGTCACTCTGGCAGGGCTTGGGAAGGATCCTGAGGTACCAAATCTGATGGCCACACATAGCATTTTTCAGTGAAGGCAATACCCTTGCAAGTCATGATAACACCTGGCACCCAGAGTTTGCTGTTCCTGGAGCATGGTTATGTCTTCCCCCAAAGTGTCTCTCGTAGTCACAACTGCCACTGATGCTGGTTCCTTATCCATACTTGTAGGCTGGCCTGAGTGCAGGAAGTGCTACCTCACATTCTGAGCGAAGCCTAGGATGCTCTGGTAACATGTCTCCCCTCTTTCTGGGGCAGAGAGTCTTATGGAGCGTCACAGACCCAGGGCACAGGGCACCATGAGAAATCTGCTGGGACTCAGTCTCAAGGGGACCAGAGATACTTTCAGTGTTCCCCTGATACAAGGTCACCTTTTCGCCCTTTCCATCCTCCCCATGGGATCCCTAGGGGATGGGAAAACATGGGCCAGTTGCCTGGCTGGCATCAGCCAAATTCTGCCCAGAATATGACTGGCAGCTCTAGGCAGGGCTTCAGTCACACAAATAAACCCAAGAAATCTCAGGAGCCACCCACTGTTTCAGGAAGGAGGCTGCGGCTCCACTCTGCTGGATATAATTTCTGGACATGATTAAACAGGAAGGAAATAAAAGACTCTGGCCGAGATTACATTGAGGAGCACTGTGGAGCCTAGCTCTCCAGGCTCTACATCGCCCACTGCTAGAACTGGTGATTAACCACACCTGCTGTTGTCAGAGGCCCGGGCTAGGCTCTGCCATTGTCACGCCTGGGTTTGGGGTCTGGCACAAAGCACGTCAGCACCAGCAGGGCTGCAGAGACCCTTTCTGTATTTCCCCCTAAGCAAGAGAGTGTAAGCTCTCACACAGGCATGGATGTTACTGCCTTGGCTTTATTTCTAGATGTGGGTCAGAACTCACACTGACCCTGGGTGTGGTGGTGCACACCCTTTCGAGGTGGATATAAGAGGATCAGAAGTTCAAGGCTAGCCTTGGCTACCTAATGAGTTAAAAAGCCAGCCTAGGCTATGTGAGACCTTGCCGTAAACAAATCCTAAAACTGCTCTTGTTTAGCTGACCTATGAGTGACTTTCCTGCTATTCCATTGAGATGGTAATCCAGAACCCTCCAGTATCTCCCAGAAACCACGGCACATGCTTGTGCCTATGACTCATGGAACCCTACCTGGAAGATTCCCCCTCCCACTTCCTGCCTCAGCACCTGGGCAGCAGCTTCTGAGCTGTAAGAGGAGCAGATTGACCCCCTGGAGCCTGACACAGGAGGAAGGGACTGGGCTTTATTTCCTCTTCTGCTTGGTTAGGGCTGGTGGAAGGTGGAGGAGGGGCTCTGGCTTTCCCAGATGCAAGGAGACCCTGCAAGAGCTCCAGGGAAAACCAGGAGAGCTAGATCCTCAGGGAGGGACTCCTTTTTAGGATTTGCAAAGCAACAAATGGAGGAAGGCCCCCTGGGACTCCGGCCACTCTGAGCTTCAGACACACTTCCACGGCCCACAGCTGTCCTTGCCCAATGTCTACCCTCCTCAGACCACCTGTTGCCCCTACCCAGTGACCTCCTTCCTCAGCAGCCCCTCCTATCCCAGTGGCAGGGGAGGAGGTCCACTAGAAGATGGTTCTGTTTCCAAAGATTGGAGGCTGCAGGACCATGCTGATGGAAGGGGCACCCAGCTGTGTCCCCTCTGGCTTATTGGCCTGAACCGAGTGCTTTTGCAGCTCTGTGCTCCTGTTTCATGACAGTTTCCTGATGTCATCATCAGGAAATCAGGGTGCTTCTGAAGCAGCCACCCAGCAAAACATTTACCTGAGCTGGGTTTAAATCCACTGGAGATCATAATGCACAAGATATATGGACATATGGCAAACCTGTTGGCCAAAAAGCCCCTTTCCAGCCAAGTGAACTCCACCTCCACAACCAGGAGTTGCCCACCAGAGGCTTCACTGGCATTAATTAGCTCTTCCACCACAACATCCCCTGCTCCAATAAGAAAGGGGAACATCCAGCCTGCATATAGTGAAGCTGCACACTGAAGTGAACTCATAAACATGCTTTGCCTGTGTATTAGTCATGGTTCCCTCTCTATCTATCTATCTATCTATCTATCTATCTATCTATCTATCTATCTATCTAATGTTTATTTATGGATTTACCAGAATAGCTTACAGGCAGTGGTCCAGCTAGTCCAACAATGGCTGTCTACCAACAGAAAAATCCTAGAATCCAGTAGTGGTTAAGTCCACAGGGCTGGATATCTCAGATTGTCTTCAATATATGCTGGGATCCCAAAGAAGTAGGCTCTATTCCAGTGAAGGAATGAACTTTCAAGAGTGAGAACAAACAGGCAAAGAGGGAGCATTTCCTTCTTCCATGTCCTTATACAGGCTGCCACCAGGGTAGCCCAGATTTAAGATGGATTTTCCCACCTCAAAATATCTAGATTTAGGGTAGGTCTTCCCGATTCAAATGATTTAATTAAGAAAAAAAATCCCTCACAGGTGTACTCAGCTGCTTCGGTTTTAGTTAATTCCAGGCGTAGTCAAATTGACAACCAAGAATAATCACCATGGTCTTCAAGCAAACTTTTGAGAGAAGAACACAGTCATCTGCCTTAGCCTCTTTACGCTGCAAGACACCCTAGACTGTGTAACTCATGAAGGGCAGACATTTCTTGCAGCCCTGGAAGGTCAGTGTCGCTGATAGCCAGCCTCCTGGCTCACAGAGGCCATTGTCAAAGCATGTCACCCATCCTGGGAAGGTCCAACAGCCTGATTCTCTGTTGACCTTCCCAGGTCCCACCTCTTCAGACTGCAGCTTTAGGGGTTAGGGACTGCATACGAATGGGGGGCTGACACAGACACTGACTAAGGTCCCCTCTGCTAGGGCAAGGCTAGGACTCCTGTCCATATCACAATTGTATCTCTGCTGGGCACCCAGCTGTTGTCCCCTCTGGTTTACTGGCCCGATCCCAAGTGCTTTTGCAGCTCTGTGCTCCTGTTTCATGAGTTACCTGATGTCACCATCAGGAAATCAGGGTGCTTCCGAAGCAGCGTCCAGCAAAACCTTTACCTGAACTGAGTTTAAAGCCACAGCTAAGCTTCCAAGTTAAGCTCTTACCAAACATGAGCAAAGTTCAGGATGTCACTGATGAATATAGAATTCAGGCAGGGTCATGAAGGGAGCATTTCACCTACCCAGGGTTCCACTGAGGGCTACCCTCACTTCCTTCAGGAAATCTGGATTTGAAAATATTAGTGACATCCCTGAGGTAAGGTCTAAGAGGGGGCTAATTAGGACAGCATGGTTGAAGGTGTCCCATGCAGCAGAATCGAGAGAGGCTTTGATGGACCAATGGAAAGAGTGACCCACCTGGGTACCCACCTCTACTCCCCTCTGCGCAAATGTCCTGGCCATTGAGTACTCCCTTGGCTGCTCAGTTCTGGCCACTGAATTTCTGGCTTAGGTCCCATCTCTGGAGGCTCCATGAGTTATCCTCTCCATCCCACACTGCTGTCCACTCCTGCTAGGTTACCATGCTTATCTCTCCTGGGAATGCTTCATACAGGGCCTCCAAGAAGTCCCAGAGAATAAGGGCACTACCCCAGTGGGCCAGGGCTTAGATGCTCAGTCTCTGTGGAGACAAGATGTATTTTTCAGCCTGAGCTAGGCATGCAGAGCAGCCGTACCTGGGAGAGTGCAGAGGATACAGTGACAGAAGCAGCGATGGAGGTACCATGATGGCCCTTCAAGGCAAGGACAGCAGCACGCACATTCCCCAGAGCAAATGTATCTCAGACCTCCCCACAACATGGGCACCCTGCTGCAAGACAGGCAACTCTCTGGGTAGTTGTCCCTGGCAACTTTTGACAAGGCTGCCATGGCTCCCTTATCCTTTCATATCCCCAATCTTTTGCAGCACGTTGGCTTTCTTTAGATTCAGACCCCAGGACCTCTCATGAACTCAGTAAGCCCCCTCCCATTCAATATTCAGTTCTTGAAGGGATCGGTCTAAAAAGACAGAGGCCAATCTGTCCCCAGGAGGTCCAAGTCCAGTGTGCATTCCTGAGCAGAATCAGACACACCTTGACAACCGCTCAGCAGCAGTAGTCTCCCCACCCACTGTCTCCCTGGAACCCTTTCCCTCTCTGCAAAAGACCTTTGTGGCTCTGAGTTGCCCAAGACTGAGCCTCGAGGAAGTCACTGCCTTCTCGGGACTGCTGCCCTTCCTTAAATATGACTCCTTCCTACCATTGTTCAGCATCCCTGGGACTTGGCATTTGAGCAGTCGGCGACCTGGAACTTTACCCTGATAACACCAGGTCTTATATAAGCACAACTGAATGGCTTCACATACAGGTGACCCTCTCTTAGTTCTGACTACTAGAGCTGCAACCTGGCTTAGGGTCTCTCCAAACATGAGGAGACCTTGAGCAGCCCCAGGGCCCCTCTGGGAGCCACTCTGGTCCTATAACCCAGGCTACCCCCACCTCTGGGGATGGCATCCCTTAGCTTTTGCTGGTGCCTGGCAGGGCTTCCCTAGGAGGGACACTGGCTAGTGACACAGTGGCCACACCATGTCTGAATGGAAAGGCAGTTCCCAAGCGGCATGGAACACTCTCAGTCAATGCCATGTGGCTAAGTATGTCCTCAAAAAGGCATAGCTGGCAGAGACCAGGACTAGGAAGACAGCATTTACCACCTCGGCCTTGGGAAGCCCAGCAAGATTTGTTTCCTCTGAGGCTGGAACCACAATGCAGCAACAGTGCCACACAAGTCCCCTTGACAACTGGCTGACCAAGGGTCTCTGGGAACATGTGCCCATAAGGAAAGGGTCAGAGTGACCTTAGTGCTAGTTGTCAGAAGTTGACTCAGTTGTATCTCCTGTGAGTGTCCACAGGAGTCTTGCTTGACCCACTGGGTGGCTATACTCCACTTCTACACCCTGTATCCTTCCATGGAGGGCCCGGGTGTCTCAGAAAATGAGTCATTGTAGGTTAGGCCTGTTGGGGAGCCTACTTGCCCAAGAAGACCTCTGTGGTCACAGATACTAGAATATGCCAGAATGTTCAACATGTGTCCTGCCTGTACCCTGCATCTAGAGCATCCTCAAACCACAGTCCATGGGAGGTATGGAACTGAGAGACTACATCAGTTGAGCTCTGCTATTGCCCAGAATACTCCAGCACATGTTGACCGTGGATCCACATTACCTCTGCATCTGTTAAGAGTCTCCCACAGGAGCCCATCCTGTTCTCCGGAGTCCCTTGTGAAATGCTATGTTTAGTGGCAGCTGGCTGAGGATCAGTATCTCACAGTCCAGGCTGCATGCACAAGTAGTGGGAGCTGCAGAGGTGTGCTGGGCTGGACAGCTACAAAGAACATGTCTTGGGCATGTCTGTCTGTAAGCCAGTGTGGTAGGGGACTATTCCTGGGAAGACACAGGTCTCTCTTGTGCTCGAAGCTGGAGGAGACCCAAGCCTACAGGATCTGTAGTTCCTGCCCACACCAGTGCAGGTCCAACCCTTAGCTAGCTTAGGTAAAGGAGGACATCAAGTCTCTAAGGTTCCAGGCTGGTTGTGACTGTCGGCACACCAGGAGTGTCTGAGTCCTGATCCCCACTAACTCCCAGGCCTGATGGACGGACACAGGTGGACTGCAGGAGACGGCAGATAACGCTTTAACTTCGAGCTGCTGGTACTTGATGTTCACTTTACACTGCTTTCCCGATTTCCCTTAGGGAGCACTGCTCTGTAAACAGGGAGATGAAGGCCCTGCAGTACCAGGGGCGCTGGTTTGCCCAGGAACATGGGCTGTCCCAGCCCTGGGCTATCTAGTCCAGAGGGACAAGAAAGCTGTAGTTACCAAGCAACGAGATGGAGGCATCAGAGGAGTGTAGGGCCCCAGGGAGGGCGCAGGTGGCCAGCAGAGGGGGTGCAGCAGAGCCTGGCAGAGATGGCTTCAGGGGACTCCCTGGTAAGCAATGACAAACACCTGGCCTGAGAAGGACAGTTAGGGTGCTGGCCCTGTGGGCTTACTATGACCTCCTAGTGGACCACAATGGGAAGGCTGATGGTAGGGAGCTAAATGGGGGACACAAGGTACAAGAGCCATGAGTCTGCAGGCTGTTTCCCTGAGAGGCTGAGAAGGGCTGGTGTCCCTGAGGCCTTTCTCTTTGGTTTGCTGATGGCCCTAAAACTCTATATCCTCACTTATTTCCTCTGGAAGCCCCTGGGATCTCTCTTCTGGTAAGGTCACAGTTCTATCAGACCAGTGCCTCCTTACAGCCTCCTTTAGCTCCGATTTCCTCCTTAAAGACTCTCTTTTGGACATTTCCTTGGAGGCAAAGGCTTTAACCTACGCATCGGTCCACAGCAGGATGTGTCATTTAAGAACTTATACCGATTTTCTAAGGTGTTCCCCCCCAACACTGTAGTCTTGTTGCCCCACCCAGGGTTCTTTGTTGGCTCCTGAGTTCCAGGCGGTGTGGCAGTCCCAGACACCCATGCATATACCCTTGGACGCCTGTCATAGACTTTCCTCAGTCTACTCAGGAAACTCAGCACTACAGTAGGGTCTTAGCACTAGCAAAATCCCAGCTCAGAATGACCCAAGGGGCACCTAGGCCCAGCCCAGTTCCTGGCCTCACACAGTCTGCACACCTTCCTCAGCTGCTCCTTCACCTACTCCACCTCTCCCTGAGGCAAGAAGGACCTGTACACTGCCTTGTGCAGGCTCATCTAACATGGTCTTAAGCAGAAGCTCAGAGCCAGGGAAGAACTCAAAAGTAGAGTTTCTAGAAAGGCACCTAGAAACACCCAGCATTCACCAGCGAGTGGAGAGTGCCTGAGTCTACCTCAGTCCACCACTGGGGCCCCTGACACAGAAGTGACTTCAATGAGGAAAGCCTCTCTGCTGGCATCCCATAGACAAAATTCTGAGTAGCCAAGCCTTCCTCATTCATCATTCCTGATCAGCACAAGCTCTGAGTGGAAAAAGAGGCACCCTCGGTTCTCACGGTGCAGAGGCCAACACACCAGAATGAAAATGAGATGCTAAAGCTGGGCACTGTCTGTCGGAAGGAGCAGACGCAGCAGCCCTGTATGGTTTACTGAGTGTACATTCATCATCTGGTCCTCGCTTGCAGATTCACAGGCCTCCAGGTGGGACTTCCAAGAATCACAGAGGAGATATCCATGTATGCAAAGCAACCAAGGACAAAACAGCCAGCGAGCAATGTCCTGGTCACAGCCCTTTTTCCTAATTTCATCACATCACTATGGCAGACCAATTTGTTCAATCACTTAACACCGACTACGCAATCAGAGCACGAAGGTGTGACTGGTTAGGAATACCTGTGGAGACAAGCTTACTCTCAACTCTGTCACCTCCCAGGATGAGGCTGGAACCCAAGGCTCACCACTTTACAGCACCAGGCCCCTTCCCATGCAATCCACACCATTGCGCTGTGCCCAGGGCTACAGGCCACCTGAGAGCCTGCTGGGGACATGGAGTTTGCCTCTTCACTTCGAGACTCACACCATGGAAAGCTGATTTCACCTGTGCCAGAGAATTCTGTGCAGGGAATGCTGAGTCATGGCAGTTTAGAAGGACGGGAGAAGCTGAGGCTTAGCCTCACTATGGGTCACAAGGGAGAGTGGGTATCTATTGTATTGTTTTCCTTCTTTTTTGTTGTGGTTTGAGACAGTTTCACTCTAAGCCAGGCTGTAACTTACCATCCTTCTGTCTCTACCCCTTGGTAATGAGATTACAGGCATGTACCACTATGCCCAGCCACTTGCTTTTGTAAATTTTATCTGGTTGGGCTTATAATTAGTTTTTGTTGTTGTTTTGTCTTTATTGTTTATATTAGACAGGGTCTCATTCTGTGGTCTAGGCCATCTTGGAACACACTATGCCGCCCAAGCTGACTTCAAATTCTTGAAAACCCTTCTGCCTCGGCTTCCTGAGTGCGGAGATTACAGGCATGGGAGGGTGTACTAAGTATAATGATCTGCCTTTAAAATTAGAAGGAAAACACAAAGCAAATAAAAGGATTTCTGAGTAGAAAATAACTTCTGATACACTATATAGGGCTTCCAATACAGCAAAGATAGCGCGCACGTGTGTGTGTGTGTGTGTGTGTGTGTGTGTGTGTGTGTGTGCGCGTGTGCATGTGTGTGTGTGTGTATACATGATGTACATGACATATGCACACCCCCAACCCCACCCTTGGCCCCTATAGGACCACAGTCACAGGTAATAGGATGTAATTTGCAACAGGAAGATCCCTAGACAAAAATAACTGTTTAAAGAATGTCTTGCTGTGAGTAATTTAGATGATAAAGGACTCCTCTGAGAACAACTGCCTTGGTGTAAATTGATTTAATCAGACTGATATCCCTCCTATCTCCCTGAGAATGCTCTTACCTCCAGGAAGGGAGGACAGGGAGGGTGTAGTTTTCCTGGGCCTCTACTTCCTGTTTGTATCTTTTTTCCTGGTGTGTGTGTGTGTGTGTGTGTGTGATAAAATATACATTTTAGGGCTGGAAAGATGGCTCAGTGGTTAAGAGCACTTACTGCTTGCACCCACATCAGGCAGTTCACAAGTGTCTGTAACTCCAGCTCCAGGGGATCTGACACCCTCTCTGGCTTCCAAAAGCACCTGTACAAGTGTACAAGTGGTGTATGTATTTGTTTTCCAGCTGCCTAGTTCTTCTGCTCATCATGAGTTGTGAAGGATTGAACCCAGGGCCTTTTCTAGGCAAGCACCTTTGCCCATTTTTTAAATTGGTTTATTTGTGTGTCTTAGTGGCCGAGTTACAGAAGGACCTTCTGTTCTGGGGATTAACCCATTACCAGGTAGATAATTTGCCAGTGTCCCTCCCATTCACATTTAACAGATTCCTCTGGCCCTGCAGTTGTGCCCTTCACCCTGTGGCTTTAGAAACTGTCTTCTACTTACACATAGATACAGCAACTGGCATCACACACACACACACACACACACACACACACACTTGGATCCCTGCAGACCCATATCTGCATGTGAACAGCACCCGCTTCACCCAGTGGCTTCCTCTGCAGCCAGGGTGGCTCTGACTCAGGCTGGGTTACCCCAGACACAGATACACTCATGTGTTGCTTCTCCATCTGGCTGGGGAAGGCTGTCAGTCCACCTGAACACAAATGTTCCTGTGAGTTTGTTTCTCTAGTAGGTTGGGGAGGGTGGGTGTCACCCAGACATGGATGTTTTCATTTGTTTCTCCCGCTGAGCAGGAGACACCAGGGTCGTTGTCATCTCGACTGCCCTGGGGTCAAGGTCCCCTGCTTTGCTGCCGGGGTTTGCACGAGAACCAAGGAGCCCAGTCCAGGGCCAAGCAGGGCCCAGCCCGTCCTGAGGCCTCCACCTCCCGCTCTTCCTGACCTAGTTGTGATTCTCTTGTGGATGTTGTTGCTTTATTTAAAGAAAATTTCTTTTCATAAAGAGATGTGATGTCTCAAACCCTAGCCTACCCCCGTGGAAAAAAAGAAGCCAAGTTAAATATTATGTAGCAAAGAAGAGAACAGGACGTGCACAGAGCATTTTCTGGTGAAGCCAAGTTAACCATCACCAACGCAAGACTTCTTTCACAGCGAAGTGACAGAACTTGAGAGCTAGAGGCATCTCACCGATTACCAGGAGGGCCACACCCCATGAAATATTTAAGCAAAAGCAAACAGTCTGCCCAGCGGGCAGCAGGTTTTCAGGCACCAGAGTCTAGCCATCGCCCGGGATCAGCTCTCCAGCCTCAGCAGCCTGAGGAGAGGCAGCCTGACAGTGTTTCTGTCCTGGGAACCCAGGTATGGCTTGGGATAAAATTTTACCAAGACTCTCCATCAGCAGGACCCGCAGTGAGAGACACTGCCCGGTGTGTGACTACATCATGGAGCTGGCTGGCACTCCTTCGTGCAGGCCTAACTCAGAAGTGTTCTCACAGAAACTGCCACGGAGGCCACAGAAAATATGCTAAGCAACAAACCACAGAGCTGAGTCCATAGAGACCCGTGTGGTGAACACAGAGACACGGAGACACACAGGTAACATGGAGACAGGCATACCACGGCCACACCAACTCACATGGAGACATTAAAGACAACAAAAAGACAGTGCAGAGACAAGACAGCACTGACGCACAGAGACAGACACACAGACGACCTGGAGACACACGCCAACACACATGCACACTGCATAGAGACAACATGGAAACACAGGGAATACCGAGAGAGAGACACAGAGACAACATGTAGACATACACACCACAGGACACCGTAAGACTCATAGAGTCATACAAAGAAAACATGAAGGTACACAGAGACCCAAAGACAGCACAAAGACACACAGCATGGAGACATTGCAGGTAACAAAGGGACACACAGGGACACACAGACTCACAGCCACACATATGTGGATATTGTACACATCAGGATACTTCAGCCTGGACTCCCTGGCACCTGACTGGAGAGGCCATTGTCATGGAAAGTGGGATGTTCTCTTGGATCCGGGTCTCCAGGGGGCAGGAATAGCTGCAGGCAGCTTCACTCGATCTCTGGCCAAGCCTTGTACCGCCACCCCTCAAAGTGTAATTATCAAGGTTTGGCAGACATGTGGTCCCACCAGCCACAACAGTGACGGGAAGCAAGATGCCAACCTCCAATCAGGGGCTCAACGCTGGCCTTTGTCCTGGACAGGGGTGAAACCACAGGAGTCTGTAGCTCAAATGCCAGGCAAGGGAGGGGGCAAGGGGAGGCAGAGAGTGCTCCGGCCACTTGTGACCTGCCAGGAGCCCTCCTTGGGGAGCCTCGTGCTATGGTTCTTCTTGCCCTCTGGAGACCGTCTCCTTTCGTTGTCCCTCTGTCTTGGGGGCACTCTGGGTGACTGTCCATCTTGTGTTAGGAAACGGTTCTGAGAACACCTTGGGACTATTTCACCAAGTCGTTGCCATGGGGACTCTCAACCAGAACCCCTTCAACTGGAGGGCAGAGAGGGGCCTCTCTCTGGACCCTCGCCGCAGGGCCAGGTCTTCCCTGTGGGCCTTTTGTGCTGAGTCATTCCCCTTGGCCCCTGTGTTCACAGAAGATGCAGTAACCATCGGGGAGCAGGCAGTCACACCTAGCAAGTGACAGGCTCACTTCCGCCCCTCTATGGGTGCCATCCGCATCAAAGCAAACGGAACACAGTTCGAAGGCTCAGTGTGGAGACCTGTGTCTTATGGGACAGAGGATGGAAAGCTCTGCAGATAAGAGACACAACATCACACTCATATCCCAACACACAGCAAAGGGAGACCATGCCACTGCAGGCTGTCTACTCCTAGACACACCCCACCCAATGAGATGAGAACAAAATACTCATGTGAAGGGTGCTGGTCAGATGGCAGAGCCAAAGCATCAACTGGACCAGCATCCATGTATCATGGTGAATAAGGAAAGTGGAAAGCTTTGGGAGCTAGTCCTGAAGGAGGCTGCAAGCCAGGAGACCTGATGTCTCTGGGGACTTAGAAAGTTTATTCTCATCACCTGCCACACATCTGTAACCAAAGGTTGACTCAGGACAACACCCCACCCAGGGCTTGGCTCCTGGCACTGTGCCCGAGTCGGACCAATAAAATCTTTGTTTGTTTTTCAAACTTAGTTTACACTGTGTTAATGAAACACCAAATAATAGGTCTTCTGTTCCCACGTAGAAGCACGACACGAAACCACTGGATTGACCGTTGTCTGGAACTGTCACACGAAATCCCCACACAACTGGAGCCAGCTGTCCACGGACAGATTCAGTCAGCCAGACAGGGGGACAGCACCGCTGGGGCCCCAGGACAGCACTGAGTTCCAAACCCCTAGAACGCACATGGAGGTGACGGGAACTGGCCCAACCCTACCTCCAGCCCCCAGTGGGGTCTGACCCCTGGACATCAGACCCTCAGGGCCTTCTAGACTGAAGTCAAAGACCTCATCTACAAGAGAGGAGAGGAGGGTGGAGATTTCAGGGTTGGGAGGTCTCCTGGTGGGGCCCACCTAATCCCGCCTCACCTGCTACATCCAGGACTTCGGGAAATGGTGGAGGGGGCATGGGGAAGTCTCCACCCACACTTGTCCCTGGCATCCTGTCTCCAAGGGCCTCTGATGGGACTTACAGTTCAGCACGAAGGACTTTGAGCAGTGGTGGCCTGATCCAAGCTCTTGGCTCAAGGTGTTGTAGGTGTTCAATATTCTTGGGCATCAATCTCCTACCCCAAAAGTGAGACTAAGTCCTGGAGGCCTGAGTTCCTTGGGAGCATGGGGGAGCCAGACAGCCCAGGTCAAGGGCAGGCATAGACCCCAGCCTGTCACGCCATCCATCAGCAGATTATCTGCCTAAAGGGTGGGGGACACTTTCTAAGAGAACGGCGGGGCTCCTTGCCTCAGCAACTCAAAGGGACCCCAGTAGCTGGGGCTATCCTGCTTTCTCCCACCCACACCCTCTGGCTAGCCCTCGTGGTCAAGCAGGCTCCCTATAAGCAGGGTCTGCAGACACCATAATTGCTCTGTCACTGTATTTGGTGACCTAACAGATCATCTATTTGCTTCTTGGGTTCCAAAAAGAAACGTGTCCCTTGGCAAGTAGGCCGACAGCCACATGCAACCTTGCTGCCGTGCCAAGATTAAGGAAAGTCAACCACTACCCAGCAGGACAAGCATCCTGGCAACCCCATCTGCTAAAGCATGAGACAAATCCCGACCTAGAGCTCAGAACAGAGTCAGGTGGAGACATAGCTCAGCATGCCCAGTCTAGGGAATGGGTATCTGCAGCGTGCATGTGTACACATACTTACACACACACACACACACACACACACACACACACACACACACGCGCGCGCGCGCGCGCACGCACATACGCACGCACGCACACACTCACGCACACCAAAGCTATGCAATGCCCAAGTTCACATGGGGAAGCAACTCCTCAGATTTTGTTACAAAAATTAACTCACCAGGAAAGTGACAGTTCTAAGTTCCTCTTAATCACAGAGTCACAGCATACCCTCACCCAGATCTCTAAAAGACTGCATATGTGCAACATGAACACACCTGTCATGGGTACCCATGATGGTGCCTCCCCAGCTGACCAGGGCAAGGCATCTGAGCACTGGACAGGCTGTTTAGACCAGTACCAATCCAGCTTTGGAGACCCTACCCAGGAAGGCAGACAGGTACTCAGAAGGCAGAGGTCTCTCAGAGAATGCCTGGCAAGTGCCATCTGTGTTCCAGGGGTGTGGGGCAAAGACCAACCCATACCCCAGATCTGGTTTCATCTTCACTCTGAGACCCAAAGTAGGGCTCTAGAACAATCTGGAGAGTTCACTGCCAGAGCCTGCTCCTGTTGCATGCTCCCCAGAAAAACCTGGCTTAGCAGGTGTGTGGCCAACCATAAATTGCACTGTTCCAGGATCCCCACATTCAGGCAGAGGTCACAAGTCGTTGTAAAGAACAGCAAGCCAAGTGGGCTGCCGCAGCTGTGAAGTCACACTCACGGCTCTCACCGAAGGCTGGCTGCCTCTGTCTGGTCTGCACCTTCGAATCCGTCACCAGAGACAGAGGAGACAGCTCCTTTTCTCAGTGGTCCTAACTGCGGGGGGCCACGGTGATCAGAAGGCAACCTCAGAAAGCTATCCTCCACCAACCACCAATATCCCACTGACTCTTACAGAACGTTACCACCTACAAGGTCCACAGGACATCAGGCAGGGCCAGGGATTAGCAGGACTAAAGTGTGGGACAAAGGACAGCAGCTGATTCCAGAGCCAGCGCTGTAACACTTGGTGACCTGCAGCCATTCCTAAAGCCAGCAGGCAATGACCACCTCCTGACACCTGGGCAGCAGGCGGGGAGTCCGTCACTCGCTGCTCCCACACAGAGGCAGCAGTGACCCTCTAGGAGGAAGGCTTAGCTGCACCTACCATAGCGGCTGGGCTCGCGACAGTAGCGCAGAATGGGCAGCGCGTCTACTTCTTGTGCTTTCAGCGCGGCCACCAGGCTGGGATCCGGGTCGGGATCGGGGTCGGGATCGGGGTCAGGGTCGGGATCCAAGCACAGGCTCCGGCTGCCGCCGCCCTCTGCCCTGGGCCCCGCGTCCCCCATCCCGCTCTGTGCTGGGGTCACCACGAAGCGCTGGGACATGTTGGCGTCGGAACGCCGGGCGCCGCGATGACTGCTGGATGCGAAGCCTGCCGGTGCTGACCGTGGGTCTCGGGGAGCGGGGCGTGGCAGGGGCGTGGCACGAGGTGTGGGCGGGGCATGAGGGCCGCCCGGCAGGGGCGGGGAGGGGCGGGACAAGGCGAGGTCGGGGCCGGGATGTCCAGATAGAAGTGCGTGGGTCTGGGAGCGGGTAAGAGAGGGCTGGGGTGGGCATGGGGGGTAGAAAGTTGGAGTAGGGGCAGGGCCTGGACGGGACCGAGGCAGGAGATGAAACACCAAGGTTGAGGAAGGGGGCAGGGGGCTGGGGAGGAGGGGGAAGAGAGCTAGAAGAGGGCAGGGAAAGGGCGAGAGAGGGCTGGGAAGGGCAGTGGAGTGGTACCTGGGTGAGAGCTGAGCCAGGGGAGAACTGGGACCTGTGAGAAGGACCTGCCCTGGACCTAGCTAGATAGATAGGCGATGATGCTTGGGCAGAAAGGTGTTGGGCAATTGGCCTGGGAAGGGCATTTGATGGTCTGCCTGACGAAGGCAGTACGAATCTTAGGGCCATTGCCTGCTCAAGAGACTGAATCTCTAGTCTCCACGCCGGACACTTCAGTGTAGCTTAGGGTTGTGCTAAGTGACTAGGAGACTCCTACCCCACACCTCCAGCCCACCTGAGAAGGGCGCTGCTCAGGAGGCCTGGAGCAAGTGGGCACTGGAAGTGGGGACACCCACCATGTGCTCATGGTTCTTCACTACATGTAACATGGTTTTCATATTTGTTCACTCAAACGTTTATTAGTGCCTACTGATGCCAGGCTCTGGAAGTGACAGGAGGCAGAAGCCCCTGCCCCTCTGAAGCACATCTTGCAGAGTGGAGTAGAGAGAGCAAAATTTGAGTAAGAGGCGAAGAACGAAGGGAAGAAATGTAAGGGAGCAGGGCTTCCATTCTTACAGACATCCTGCCCCACGATGGCTCTCTTGGTTCAGCTACCACATCTGTCCCTCAGAGTAGAGGGGCCGACAGGAGAAGGTCAGTTAGCTGCCTCTGCCTGTAGCATTACCTGGATGTTGCGTACAGTACCATTAGTTACGTGTGAAGCCTCTCCAGGGTGCATCCAGCTCAGGAGGAAGATAGAGATTCTCTTTTGAAGACTTGGGTTTCTTTCTTAGGAAGTCAGTTTCACCACTCACCTCCATTTGCCTAGCAGCGAGAGGGGGAAACCAACCAGGATGGGAGTTCTCGTACCTGCGTATACAACCTCACAGGACCCTGTCCCTGCAGCAAGAGGCGCTCCATGGGGTCTTGCCTCTCCTCCAGTTAACCTTTGTCAATATTTCTAAGGCCATTCTTGGTCCTTTTCCCCAAGATGAACTTCTGGGTCATATTTTAAAGTTTCCCTGTATTAGTTACTTGGCTCCTTTAATGTCTGACAAAGCATTTAAGAAAGGGGAGGCTTATTTTGGTTCATGGTTTAAGAAGGGACACAGTCCGTCACAGTGGGGAAGTCGTGATGATGGGAACATGAGGCAGCTGGTCATGTTGACCACTCCAGAGAAATGAATGCTGGTGCTTGGCTGACTTCCACTGCTTTATGTAGTGGGGACTCTCAGCCCGTGGGATGGTGGTGCCACCCATATTCAAGATGAGTCTTGCTACCAGGTGTAATGGCATATGCTTTTCACCCCAGCACTTGTGAAACCCAGGCAGGTGGAGTTCAAGGCCAGCCTGGTTTACATAGGGAGTTCCAGGCCAACCAAGGATTCACAGCGAGATCCTGTCTCAAAACAAAACAAAAAGTAGATGCTTCCTTCTACACTTAAACCTCTCTGGAAACACCTTGACAGACACACCCAGAGGTGTGTTTCCATGGTGATTCAAAATCCAAATCCATTTATGCTGAACACAGATGTCTTTACGTTGTCAAATCTCTCACCCAGGTCCTGCATTTTCCATCAAACTTAGTCATACTCTGATGGGGGGCAGGGAAGCAGGGGGGTAGGGGGGGGGGGGAGGTTGGGGGGGGACGGAACAACACTGATAACTTTGTGTATTTCTTTTATAATCTGCCACTTCATGTAATTCTAAATTGTATTATTTAAATGCTCATCTACTTCAGTCATGGCATTTTGCAAGGACTGTTTTTTAGGTCATAAATATTGATAACTTTCTCCTTCCATCCCCTTTAAACCTCTGTTTTCTTTTTATCCCTTTGCTTTTATTTTGGATTTTTTTAGAAATTTTAGGGCAACCCTCACCATCGTTGCTCATGGAGCTTTTCTACTGTGGACTTAGGTGAGACTCATGCTGTGATCTGCCCAAGACAGGCATTGGCTGGGTCAGAGTGGCTTGTGCCCTAGACACACCCTTCTGGCTCAGAGAAGGCCCTCGATGGACATGGTGGGGAAGGGGGTCCTCTTTTCTTTTGGAGCCCAGGAGGTTGAGAGCTCCCCAGGAAGCCCCTCAAAGAGCTTACACTTTCACTTTTAAATTTAAAAAATGCTCAGATCTATCCTTTCTGGACACAGCTTCTATTCACCTTGTCCCTTTGCTTGCAAGTGTCCCAGGAATCTGCAAGGCTCTGTAGCCACCCAGAAATGTTAGTCAAACTGTTCACAAGCAGCCAAGGGGTTTCCTACGGGGAGGGTTCTGCAGCCAGAGTCCAGGGTACTGGGAATGCCTCCGTGGGCCTTGAACTCATCCAGGCTGAGGCCAGCGGGACTGACCCATGGGAAGCCCAGTTGATCCCGCTCACTGCTGTGTGTCTGCACAAGAGAAAAACCATCAAAGTTTAGTGACTTTTACAATGACAAACAGGGAGATGGAGCTTGCTTTACATAAGACCCCAATTTTGAGCAGTAAATGGGGATAGAGTGAGGATGGAATCTGGAAAAGCTAGGTGGCACTGAGTGAGGAGGAGGCTCAGGACACAGGAGACAGGTTGAGGACACTACATCGCATGGGAGGCAGGGTCCAGGATGTAGCACATCAGTGCTGAGGAAATAGGAGACCTTCTCCAGCTTCTTCTCTGGGATTCATCACTGGACTTCTATACTTATTGCTTTTCTAGCTTGTTCCTTTTTTTTTCCATCTGAATTGCAAGTGTGGTCTCATGCTATAGCCCAGGCTGGTCTACAATGTAGTTTATAGCTCAGGATAGCCCCAGACCCTTGGCAGCCCTCAAGTACTGGGAGGACAAGCGTGCACCACCACATCCAGCTCTTACTAAGTTGTCTCTGCTGTCTCAGTAAACAAAGGAAACATTGGTGATAATACATTGTCCTCCCAGCACAGACATGGCCTCAGGGCCACATGTCCCTGGTCTATAATTGTAATCCCAATCTTGATGGCTAGCAAACTATTTATAGCCTCTGCAATTTTGGACTGTTACTTGAGGTCTGACTTAACTCTGCAGGTGCCATACTTTTCTCAGAGTCCCATAGGTCATACCCTTGACCCCATGCTCTCCAGGTGCCTTCATGCACACTCTGTCCCTACTATTTGTCTTTTCTGCAGGAGTGCCCTCCCACTGCACAGAGCATTTTGAGCCTGGAAGACACTTCCCTGGTCATGGGATGGTACCCCTTTAGTCAGGTCGGGACCCTCGAGGCCTCTCCAAACTAGAGGTGCCAATACGTGGATCTTGGATGGACCTTGCATGTCACCTAGGCAGAGGTCATGACAGTGACTCATGAAGGTGAGCAGCAGAGCTGGAGCGCTTCTGTCATGGGACGGCACAGGCAGGAGGCATCTCCATCCCCCAATCAGTCACAGGCCCTGACCATGGAAACCCAGCCTGTCCCCATCTGCATGTCCTAAGGCGCCCCTAGAGCATGTTACCTACCATATTGGGTAGTGGCCCTCTACTGCTCATATCACCACTGAGGCCTGAACCAAGGCCTCCAGAAGGGACATTGAGGCAGGTCCAATCAGAGCCCAGGGCACTATGAGAGACTTCAGGCACTTTTGAAAAGGCATCAAGGGTCTCTGGTCCATGAGGGAAGATGGCATCCTCGGTGGCAGTGCTGGGAGGGAGGGAGGTGGTGCCCAAAGGGAGGAGAGGCCCGCAAGTCCTCATTTTGGAGAGTGTCATGAAGAATCTTGAACTAGGCTATTCCAGACACCATCCCAGATGGGCAGGTACAGAATGAACTTATTTCAACAACAGAGCAGGGCTCCAACACTGGTCTGGGAAGGTACTCCTAAGATCACCAGAATCAGAATCGGGCTCCTCTGACCTCACTCAGCTAGCACGTGTAGTCTGATCTCTGGAGGTGGGGGTGTCCAGGGTGTGTCTCCTCCTGCCAGGAGTGGGTTTCCAGGGAAGCCTGAGTGAGCAGAGGGCAGGAGGGTCAGACACAGGAAGGCAGAGAAAGGAAGTCACAGAGAGACAGAGAGTGTGGGTGGGAAGACAGGGCTGTAACCAGACACCTCTCAACTGGATGACAAGTGCCCTACCTACCACACAGGACAGGTCCTTTTGGGCTCTGGGGTGGGGTTGGGGGGTTCTCAGGGACTTCATGGGTTGGGCCTTCTGGAGTGAATGAGATAGTGAGAACAGGTGCCACTGCATAGGCCACAGACGTGGTCTGTGGGTTGAAATGCTGGTTTCCCCAGACCCCATGTGGTTCTTGGAAGTCAGTCTCATCGGTGCCCATTTGGGAGGGGTCTGTGTGTTTGGCTGCAGCTCCAGTGGGTGACAAAGGTTGGAAGCTCTGTTCAGATGAGGACAGTGGAGTTTGGAAGCTTAGATGATCCTTTTCCATCTTTAGCTCCCCATTCACTGTCCTGAATGGAGATTTGTGTCATGTCTGCACAGAAGCAAGTGCTGTGAAGAAGCCTGACCCCGAACAAGACCTTAGATGCCAGTCACAGATGGTTTGAAGCTTGCCCCAGGTCATCCAGGACAAAAGGACCATGCCTGGTCAGGGACCCTCATCACCATCCACTTGACCAGGGAGCAGCCTGGGAGATGCTGTCAACTGTTCCCAGGTCCTGCACATTTCCTTCCACCCAGGACCCCAGGATTAACCAAGGGGGGAGCTCATTCCTCTCCAGGCAGAAGCAGATAGAAGGGTGCCATAAGCTAGTCTACCACATACCAGGGCCTCAAGCCAGGGATGTTCTCCACAAGGCACAATCAGCCAGAGCTGGGAGTCAGAGGCTGCAGGTCTGGTGTGAATCAGGGTCCCAGGGGAGCCTGTCTGGTTAGCTGGAGCTCTTGCCTTTGTGGGCTGGTGAGGGCAGGAGCTGTTTCTTCTGGGTTCCTCATTTTAGAGCTTTACAATGATACAGGGCAGACGGGAAGGTCCTTCCAACTCCCTTGTTCATCGTCCCCACCCCCACCCTGCACCCTAGGTATTAAGGTGGACCATATCCCAGCCAGCAGAGGATTTATGTGTAAATATTCACAGATCCTTTTCAGTTTTGGAACCTGCCACCCATTATAACAATTCCTGGATGTTCTCACCCAGCAGGAGGTCAGCCTTTCCCCAAGGCTCCATTCCCACAGTAACCAGATCCAGCCAGTTAAGGGTTTTAGGTGGACACCCTGCTGCCAACCCTGAATTCCCAGAAAAACAAGTGGCCCTTCCTGAGCAGAGGAGAAAGGAAAGAGAAATCTGTTGTGGACCAGCCTGAGGCCTGGGCAGAAAAGGAAATTCCACTTAAAATGGTACTGTTCACTCTTGCCTGTGCTCCAAAGGGGTTTCCTTCTATTTTGGCCTCCTCTTCTGGAGCCGGTATTGTCTCTCTAAGATCTGTAGCCCCCAAGGCTTGTGGGAGGTGCCCACACTGAGACATCCCTCCAGAAGTCTTGAACCTCATTTCCTTGCTCCTAGACTGTGCTGGTTGAGGGTGCCTTGTCCGACCCCAGGAGGGCTGAGGGAGGCAGAGCAGCCCCTCCCTCTTCACCTCATGGTCACTACTCTCCATGTGTATGGGAGAGATTACAGGGTAAGTCAAAGCCTGGTGGCTGGGCTGATACTGGTATGTCCATGTGGCTCTGCATTGCAAGAAGGTAGAATGTACAAGGTAGAATGTAAAACAGAGCTCTTGTCTCAAAGGGAAGCAGAGTTAATGCTTGAGTCAAATATGAGCAACCATGGCCCCAGAACACAGATCCAGGATTGCCCCCAAAACTATGCACCAATGAGAAAATGGTTCTATGAGGTTTTTTTTTTTTTTTTTTTTTTTAAGTTAAAAATAAGGTCATAAATCAAGGCATTTTCCAAATACATTCATAGGAACAACAGATCGACTGCTAATAGCAAAGTGGGGAAATCTCCGCCAGAAGTTTCAGTTGCTATCCTGATGACAGTCTTAGCTTTTAGGTTGGTGAAAACTAGTGGTCTGCTAAATTAATACATTGCAAGAATTTATCTAACAGTCATAAGGATAATATGTCTGACACAGAGGTGGTCAATGAGTAGCTAATTATTAAGGGGATTAAAGATAGCCCAGGATAATTTGACTCCAGACCCACAACATTCCAAATCTCCAAAATCACAGAAATTTTAGTCAGCCAATCAGCTTTTTGAATGCTTATCAAAGGTGTGGCTCTTTTCTTGAGTTCACAAGAACAATAGGAGAAAAGGGAGAGACAGACTTGTGGGACCTGCCCTGTTCTGTCCACTAAATTCTGTAACTCTAAGCTGCTCTTAGAAATGAGGTCTAAATGGGACTCATTAATTCCTGAGACACTGGAAGGAGTCAGCTAGTATCTTGGTTATATCTGATACTTGGCCGTCAGGGGATGCAATGACTGTGGCTGAGGAGATGAGGACACAGCCAGATATGCATCTTGGCCCATCCCAGGGAAGGCCCAATCACCAGGCCTGCCATGGGTCACAAACATGGTCCTCTAAGTCACAACTCAAGGCCCCTGCCATATCTACTACCTGAGTCCTCTCTGAGGAGGACTGATCTTGCCCAGTGCAGACCCAGTTGGGGCAGCATGCATGAGGAGGGATTGCCTCTTGCTAGGGACATAAGGTTGCACAGTCAGAGTAGCCCAGCCTGGATGTGGTGAGGGACAGCAGTGCCTGCCCTGCTCCTCAGGGCACTGGTAAGCTTGCTTTGAACAAGATACCCCTGATGGCATTGGAGGTAGACCCATTGGGTCAGGAGCAGTGTGAAGTTGTTGCTCTTCCTGTCTCGGAGGACTGGCCTCCCTATGATTCTGCTGGGGACTCACTTTCCCCAGTCTGCATTTACCCCCAGACTCCCGGGGTACAGGCTCTGCCATGTGTTGTGAGCCAAATACCCTGGGCATGGGCATATTGCTGGGTGTGAGACTCACTCACACATGGCTGCAGGGAATCTGGTCTCTCCTGGTAGTTTGACAGGGTCCATCCCTTTAGGTAACACACTAGATCTGGGAAGACAACAGATGTCCTTTGTGACTCCAGCTGCCAACATACACCCACATTTCCCTGGCTGTCTCCTGTCCTTCCGGCCAGGCACTCCAAAGTTTCCCTAACCTGTTCTGTGCCTTGTTGGCAAGACCTACCAGTCTCGATATGGTAAAGACAAAGCATCTACTCAGGCCCTGCCCCAGTGTGATGTGGTCACCACTCACCTGTTGTCAGTGGCTTTGTGATATTGTTAGGAACTGGTGGACCCAGAGTCAAGTGTCCTGTAGTACTGGCGATGTCCTCAGGAAACATCATAGGACCCAGCCACAGACTCAGCCCAAGCTGCCAGCTGCACACCTACTGACCCCTAGCTGTCTCCTCTTTTCTCAGCCTGTGTAGACACACCCTTGAGACAGGCCAGGCAGAGTCTGTAGCAGACCGGAGAAGGAGAGGACAGACTTACTCTACCTTCTCCTGCCTACAACCACCCTATCTATGAGGGTCTATGTTGGTGAGCTTAGCTTTCAGATGAGAGCTGTGAGCAGGAGACCAAAGGAGGGCCACTCTGAGAGGACAGAAGTGCGAGGCTGGAGTTTGGTGGGCGACATGGGCTGTGCCAGTTCACAGAAGGTGCCGGAGTTGGGCTCAGCTGCTGGAGGATGGCCAGAGAACGGCCCTTTCCCTTCCCTACTGCTTCTGGGAGATGCTTTCCAGCCACAGGGGCCACGGTGGGTGGGCTAGGAGCTCCTGAACTTTCCTGGGGGCTGGAGCAGGGACAGGCTCTGTTCAAACAGAGACCTCAGTGGGTATCTGGGCTCCACAGGAGCCTGGGAGGTAGTTTTTCTCTTAGTATTCTTTCCTGTATATATGCATGTATATTTGTATGTATGTATGTATGTATGTATGTATGTATGTATGCATGCATGTATGCATGTATGTGTTATGTATTATTAATTCATGAGACTCCATGTTGAGACTGGCTGGAGCTATGACCTTCGAAAGTGATGGGGCCCCTGGATGAAGCTCTGCCTGGCTCAGGGTCAGTCAGAACATCCCAAATGTTTTCTTGATGTATCACAGTCCTGACTATGAACCCTTTAATTCCCATGAGGGGCTCTGGAGTGTCTCAGCAGCTCCTTTCTGCTCTCTCTCAGCACTTATGTGATGCGAGTGGCATCTTCCCAGTAACTGTGGAGAGGGACTTGGTGATAGTGGGGTGAATCACTCCTAGGAATGCTCCCTGTGGGACCAGGCAAGGTCTGCTCAGGATGGGGTCCACTTGTGAGCAACCCTGTGTAGGCAGTGGAAGTGGCCAGGTCCTTGCCTGGGCTTTCTGAGCAGTGGTGACCAGGACTTGGCAGTCAGTAGGGACATTACAGGTGTTTGAGAACTCAGTATCAGTCTTGGAGAATCCCAATGCTGTGATGCCCAGAAGTTCTCAAGAGAGATCCATCCTACCTTACTTGATGGATAAATCTAATTAATCTTATCAGTAAAAACCAGGAGTCTGATATTGGGGTAAAAACCTGAAAGATCAGAGAAACAGGGGAGCAGCCACCAATGACTTCCTACCTCTTCTGTTTCCTCTAACCAAAAGGCCGAGATCCTGTTTCAGGCCCTCCTTACCACTTCCTGTCCCTCTCTCTACAGTCTTCCAAACCTCTATGGTTAACTAGGGACTAGCTCCACCCTCTGACTCCAAGCAAACCTTATTTATCAGAACACAAACAAAATATCACACAACACTCTCTGGCTGCACACCTCTTAGGTCACCTGGTCAGCCCTTGGCCATGGTCTGTCTCCCTGAAGGAGGCCTGCCCCACGTTGAATATGTAAACAGAAACCTGGACCACTTGACTGTCTGTCTTGGCACAACAACTGGATGGATCTACAACCAGATGGGTCTCTTGTGTTTCTTAGGTCCCTCCTTCCTTGACAAAGTCTAGTTTCTCAGATGTCTCAACCTTCTGAAGCAAGGACCCTGAGGTGTCTGTGGCTCTGTGCCTCCTTGAGGTCTCCCTTCAAGTCTTGAGAGCATACAGTGGATCAGAGCTTGTGGCTTTTGGTTGATATGCTGCTTAGTAGTTTGTAAACTTGACACAAGCTTGGGTCATCTGGTAAGAGGGGATCTCGATTGAGAAACTGCCTTCATCAGATTGGCCTATGGGCAAGACTTTGGAGGCATTTTCTTGATTAATGATTGCTGTGGGAGGACCCAGTAAGCAGCATTCCTCCATGGCTTCTGCTTCAGCTCCCGACTCCAGGTTCCCACACTGAATTCCTGCAATCAGGATGTGTAAGCCAAATAAACCTTTCCTTCTCAAGTTGATTTTTGTCGTGGTATTTTTTTTTTCAGAGCAATGAAAAGCAAACAAAGCTAGAAACTGGTCCCAGAGGGTGGGCTCACAGACTTGACCATGTTTGTGGAAGGAGTGTGAAAGTGTGTGGAACTTTGAGCTAGAAAAGCCATTGAGCGTCCAAAGCTTGATGTGGGTTGTTCTGTGGGAGCTGGGAGGTTGGGGTATTGAAAGAAACGCAGACAATGGAGGCCTGGCATGTAAAGTATCAGAGGAACACTTAAAAGTTCCTCAGAGACTCTATCAAGGCAGTTTGTATAATAGAGTTGAATTGAAAATCTCTGGTTTCTGATCAACTGGGGCTAGAGAATCAGCTTCAATTAACAAGGCACCATCACCACTGATGTGAAACCTTTGCTGGGACAATGGATGTTGCTTAGCTGGGCCTGCAAAATCAGCTGTGATTAAGAAGAAATGAACAGCAGGGCATTGGTGGTGCACGCCTTTAGTCCCAGCATTTGAGAGGCAGCGGCAGGTGGATCTCTGTGAGTTCGAGGCCAGCCTGGTCTATAGAGTGAGTTTCAGGACAGGCTCCAAAGCTACACAGAGAAACCCTGTCTTGAAAGAAGGAGGAGGAGGAGGAGGAGAAGAAGAAGAAGAAAAGCTGCTTAGTGGCTTGTTCCTCTGGCTTGCTCGGCTGCCTTCCTTCTATAGCTGAGGACCACCCGCCCGTGGGTGGCACTGCCCCGAGTGGATTGGACTCTCCTACATCAGTTAGCAATTAAGAAAATGGCCTCACAGACATGCCCACAGGCCAATCCCATGGAAGCCATTCCTCAGTTGGGGTTCATTCTTTCAAGGTGTGTCAAGTTGACACTTGAAGCAAGTTGACATGACATGTCAATAAATTCAAGGACACTTGGGGAAAACCCATGAGGCATCTTTAAGATGGTCTACCAGTTCCCCGGATTTCCAAACCTAGGCCAGAGTGTGACTGGAGCAGCCCTGTGACTGGAGTAGTGAAGGGGGAGCATGGGGCAGCCAGAGCAGCAGGAGAGTGTTGTAGAATATTATTTTAAGATGTGTTACATTTGTTTACTCTGTGGAACATTTGTTTAATGGTGCAAAGATACGTTGCATTCTTTTATGTTACATTTGTTAACTCTGTAAAGCTGTGTTACTTTCCCTGTCTAAAACACCTGATTGGTCTAATAAAGAGCTGAATGGCCAAAAGCAAGGCAGGAGAAAGGATAGGTGGGGCTGGCAGGCAGAGAGAATAAATAGAAGGAGAACTCTGGGAGGAAAAGAGTGAGCAAGAGAACAAGGAGAGGAGGACTCTGGGGGTCAGCCACCCAGCCACACAGCCACACAGCCAGTCATGGAGTAAGAGTGAAAGTAAGATATACAGAAGTAAGAAAAGGAAAAAGCCCAGAGGCAAAAGGTAGATGGGATAATTTAAAGTTAAGAAAAGCTGGCAAGAAACAAGCCAAGCTAAGACCAGCCATTCATAAGTAATAAGCCTCTGTGTGGTTTACTTGGGACCTAGGCGGTGGGCCCCCAAAGAGCCAAAAGAATAAGAGTCAAAACAACCAACTTCAGGAGAGACCTGGGAGTCCCAAGCGTAGAGTCCTCATGATCTGTGAGGACGATCTTGGGTGACTTGAGTTGGCTGGGGTGACATTGCTCATCAGGGTTTCCATGGACTAGTATGCAGGTGTCAGGTCCAGGGATCTGGATTAGTCTGGGGATCCCAACTTGGGCTCACCCCTCCCTAAGAGTGTTTCTCCATGTAAATTAGATTTTTCCTCTGAAAGCATTGTTCATAACTCATTGTCTCAAGTGACATGATGTATAGGGGTACTCAGTCTGATGGGTGTGGGACAGTCCTGTCTCCATTCCCATGCTAAGGCAGCACCATATCTCCCTAATCCTCAGTCGTCCCCCCCCCCCTGACTCCCCCACACCTCCCTCCCCATCCCCAGTTGTACAAACTGGACCTTAGCACACACTTTATGTGAATTTGCTCTGTGCTGGCGCCCTCTGCTGGTCCAGTCATGTGGTGCTGCTAGCGGTTTCCTGAGTTAGCTTGTTCAGCCCAAAGTCACAGGACTCTGCTCTTCCTCATTCTCTGCTCAGCTCTA
>CABHPH010132384.1:1129-31172 GCA_902168325.1 Peromyscus nudipes | reverse complement strand
GTGTGAAGGATGGACTTGACGTTCTGTAACTCTGGGATTTTCAGGAGCCCAGACCCTAACTTCCTCCCAGAGTCCACAGCAAGGGCATAGGCAAAGTGTTGAGACCACCCTGCCTCTGAGCTGTAGGGTTGTTTTCTAAACCGCTGTTAACACGGGCATGCATTTCCAGTTATGATGGCACTTTAGATAACCTGAGAAACATTGCAAAGTTATGATTGCTGAGGCGCCACTCAGATCAACAGAACATAGACCATTAGAAATGGGCTCCATTTAGCCTTAGGTACAGTGGGAACAGAAAAGTGCTGGCAGCTGGATCCCTGGGGGGTTATACTGGACCTTGCATCAGTCACTTGGTCAGACCTCACTCTCCCTCCCAAGCATCTCAGGCTCAGAGATTCTGTATTTACAGACAAGAGTCCCAGGGCCTTTTCATGCAGTGGATTCATAGACACAGTGATCCAACCCACTGAGTTTACTGAGGCAGGATCTGGATTCCGGTCTGCCCTGACCCCAGCAGCCTGTGAGACCGTTCCAGGCTCCTACTTGAGCACTGAGCACTGTGGTTTCCTTTCTTCATTGGTGAAATGGTTAGAGAAATGGTCAGCTGCACGAATATCTCAGGATGACACATGGATTTTCAGTTGAGTCCCAAATAGAAAAGAGCTCCATGGGTCAGGGGCTGGAACCCGTTCAGTTTCTACATTTCCAGCCCATAGATCAATGTCACACACAGTAGGCACTCAGGTAGACTAAAAAATGACTCCTATTTGGGAAAGCAGACTAGAAAGGATTAAGTACATTGGTGGCCACTAAATATGAATTTTTACTAAGGTGTGAGGGGCAGGACTAAAACCCATGGCGCCTCATTAATATCCTGAAATCCTGGGTTCATTCTTTTCACATGGCCTTGGTGAGCACAATGATGCATGTGATCTTAGAGCATGGCAGAAGTGTGTTCGTTGGCCTGTTTTCTGCTGTCGTGTGTCAGAATGTGGGTGGGTTTATACATGATTTGGCTGGAAGATATTTAGACTAATACTCACTAGCATAAGAACTTCTTCTATAGGAACCCAAGGGGTGAAAGGTTAGCGGATTTACCTATTTTTTTTTTTATAACATATGTGGTTCTCAAGCAAACCTGTTGTAACACCATGGGATTAATTTTTTAATATGATATTTTAATTTATTCTTTGAGAATTTCATATATGCGTACAATGTATTTCAATCACACTCCCCTCATTTTCCCTTCTAACTCCTCCCAGATTCCCTCCTCACCTGGCCCTCTCTACTTCATATCTTATTCTAAGTTTTTCAAAACTTTATAGCCCACTGAGTCCACCCAGTACCACCCCTGTGTGCAGGGGTGTGGGGCCATCCATTGAAGGATGCAACCTACCAGGGACACACCTCTACAGAAAACCAACTCTCCTTCTCCTAGCAACCATCAATCGCCAATAGTTTCTCAGCTAGGGGTGGGAGCTTGTATGCCCCTCCTCCATCCAAAAGCATGGGTTTTATTAACCAAGAACAACAGACAGTTTATTGAAACCTGGGTATCACTTGGTAATAGAGTTGGGGTTTTGTTTGTTTGTTTGTTTTAAGACAAGGCCTGATATAGCTCAGGCTGACCTCAAACTAAACTCATGGCTGAGGATGACCTTGAACTTCTGATCCTCCCGCTTCTACCTCCCAAGTGCTGGAATTACAGGGCCTGCACCACCACCAGCTGGAAATATCATCTTTCAAATAGCAACCAAACCAAGACCTTGTTTATGTGAAATGTCTGTGTTTAGTACACACAAAACCATATTAAGATAGGGGAAGTGGACAGAGTGAGGACTGGGTCAAGGGCTGGGCTGGGGCTTGGCTTTATTGCTGGCCTGAAACTCAGGTGTGTTCCTTGGTCAAATCAGTTCCTCTCCCTAGGCCCTGCTTCTGGCACATAAAATGGGGCAGATGGTTATCTCTAATGTCCATTCAATCTCTCACAGGCTTAGAGTGTCGCAAACTGCCTGGTAGAACTCAGCTACCAACAAGTTCCAAATACTAAGTTTGGGGCATTTGGGGTGTGGGGTGGAGTCAAAAAGAGGTCATTTAGCTCCGTGGTTAAGAGTTTAGCTCTAAGCATAAAAACAAAACAACTTACAGTTCCCCACATCTACGTGGAAATCAGAACGTGAACAGCAACAAATAAATGAACCACTGACTAAAACCATTGATGAGCCTTTCTTCCTACTCTTCCTTATATCACGGTGTGCGGGTTTCCTGCAATGACTCTAAAATGACCACAAACTTGATGGCTTAAAATACAAACGTACATGCATCACTATACAATGACCGGCAGGGCTTGGGTCACTCTGGAGTCCCAGAGGAGAGGAGTCTGTATCCTTCTTTGCAGCTCCAGGAGGCTGGCAGTGTGTCACCTACCCTCTGCTTCCATCCCTCACTCCCCTGCCTCCTGCTTCCCTTATAAGAACTCTCATGTTCCCTCCCCTGGGGAATCCAATACAATCTCCACATCAAGGGCCTAGGTAGCTAGTTAGAAATCGGCAGGAAATGGACCCCTCCCTCATAATCAGCAGGTGTAAAACTTAAAGGCTGGTGCTACACGACTCATTACTGGTTTGAGGACTTGAGTCATATCTTTGGCCACAAGAGGACATATGCAATCTTGACTATATACCCAGAAATAATTCCCTAAACCCGGCAGCTAGCCAACACTAGCCCTAAGAGCCTAAACCTTTTTATAAGAGTATTACAGAGCTGGAGGCTTTCAGGTAAGTAACAGAGATAGCCCATTGCCCTCTTGTGTAAGAGTCTACCCAAGCAGGCCTGGCAATGACTTGCTTAGGACAAAGACCCTCAGGGAAAGCTGCTTGTTCCAGAGCCTTCTGAAACAGTGTCAAGGCTGGCCTAGAATGTTCCACCCAATGGTCTCTTTAACAGCTGTCCACTCTCACCCTTGAGAATGCTCACTTTATTCTGTAATCCCCTCCACCTCTCTTCTACACGATACTCTGTGTCTCATCTGGATTATTTTGACAGAGATGGCAAGGTCCAGGGAGCTAAGGTTACTTCAGGGAGACCTGGGAGAAGGGGGTGAGACAGATCCTGGCAACATCTGCTTGTTCTCACTGGTTTCAGCTGGATTCCTTTGTCTTCATCATGGCAAAGCGTGGACTTCTGTTCCTTGAATTGAGACCACGCAGTTCCCTGCTCCTTCATACTCACAGCTTCCCTCATCGCGTGCATTTCTGCACTGCCTGTTGGGTCTCCCTTGCCTTCCTATTTTAGATACTATATGCCTCAGTTCCCTTGCTTTTGCTATCCATGCTAACCCGTCCTTTTCTAAAGGGGCAGGAGTGACTTATGCTCATGTACTATTTCCTGGGTGTCCATGTTGCTATGTGATAAGGTCGATGCATTGGACTGAATTGGTAAATATTAGATTAAAGAGGTATTACCAGACCTCAAGTGGTGAGTTCATTTGTTTTTGAGGCATTCATTTGGTATAATGTACCAATGGATCCTGAAGAGAGCTTAAAGAATCCTCTGTGATCACTTGCCTCCAAAATATTGTGACCAGAATATGTGGTTTTTTCTTTTTGTGTTTCCTGTGCATTGCTTCAGGATCTATAGAAAGGAAATCCATAGTATACCTAAGAGCAGCAATTGTACCTTTACTGTGTACCAACAAAACAAAATAAGATGAGTGTCTATGTGAAACTTGGTTTCTGTCAGCCAAGGAAATTCTGGAGTCAGGTCATTCACATTACACTTGATTTCCAGGCCCCTGTGTGAAGGGTGGAGGGTGGTCCAGTCATTCACTGGTGTTTTGATGAGGCTCAAGTAGAAGGGTGCATTCTCCTTGAGCACCTTGTATTCTTTCTGTACAAGATGGGTAACTTGCCTTCAATCCCTATCTGTTCATCTTTAGAATATGAAATTTCATCATAATTTCAACCTTGAAAACTGAAAGTCACCTGAGAGTTCGAGTTTTGTTTACTTCTTCTGGAAATGGTTGGGCAAATGTTCCAGAGTAAGAGATCCAGATTTGTGCAATGAATGAATGTGGTCAGAAGTTTTCCTGTGTCCCACCTGGTCCTGCAGCCGCTCAGACCCAAATAAACACACAGAGGCTTATAACAATTATGAATTGCATGACCATGGCCTATGGCTCAATTTTCTTGCTAACTAGCTCTTATAACTAAATTCAGCCCGTTTCTATCAATCTATATGTCACCACATATTCCATGGCTTTACCTGTGTGCCATTACCTGCTGCTCCCTGGATGGCAGGATGGCGTCACTCTGCCTCTCCTTTCTCTTTCTCCTATCTCTCTTGGATTTTCCCACCTGGCTCAATCCTGCCCTGCCATAGGCTAATGCAGCTTTATTTATCAACCAATTGGAGCAACACATATTCACAGCATACAGAAAGACATCCCATAGCATTTCCCCTTTTCTTTTCTATCTAATCAAAAAGGAAGGTTTTAACTTTAATCTAGTAAAATTACATATAATAAAAGTTATCAAACAAGAATTACAATTACAATGTCTAGTCTATATTTGGCAAATTCAACGAAAATATTCTATTTATCCTATATTTGTGAGTCTAAGGTTTCATATCTAACTTATCTTTTATCATAACCAAGGAAAATTGTAACTATTTAGGCTTCAACTACATCAAAGACCCCAAAAGGATATAATATTACCTAGCTAAACAGGAAGTGCATTGTATGCAACTTCCAAAAATCTAGAATGACAGAGACAGCTGGCTGCCTGGACAGTCACCCAAAGTTCCTCTGTAATGTTGGGGCATCCATCTTTAGCCTATAGGTCTAGAGTCTCTCAATCACTTCTCTGTGTCCTGTAGAATATCTGGCAGTCTCCTCTTCGAAGCAGGAATCTGAAGGATCATCTTGTCTTGCAAAGTTCAGTGGTCACCTTCCTATATGTCCTGCATGTCCATTTTATACAACATACTGTCAAGCAGTTGACTCAAGGGCACTTTTTTGCCCAGTGGCTAACTTTTGCCACAAAGAAAGCAAACTCCATAATGAGTTTCTTCAATGCCCATTATCTTCTCCGAAGTAGGTTGGTGCTGCCAGGAGCAGATGTCCAGGAAAGTCAAAGTTTTTAAAACATTTTAAATGCCATATTTTGTAGATCTTCAAAGTGTTTGAAGATTACATACCTAATTGAAATATATCTATGTATATATAGAAAACTTAACTAACGTGACTATAAGTTTGATTATCATAGATGACTAATTATTAATCTGTATTTCTTAATTATACATTACAATTTCAGATGAGCTGTACAAACATAATACCTTAAACAAGAGTAAAAATATATATACAATATAACAAAATTAACTTTAAATTTGTATCAGTAAACTAAAATCTATAGCATTGTGAAACATTCCAAACAAGTTGTTACTCTTTAAAAGTAGATTCAATAACCTACCCTTTCATCCTATCATACCTATATCAACTGAAACTTGGAATTTAAGTTAGATATTAGAGCAGCATGACCAATAATGGGCCACTTAAGCTTTAATGTCACCTTCCAGCTAGGTTTGTCTTGTAAAAGACAAAAAGTGGTCAGGTGTATTTATTTATTTATTTGTTGTTGTTTGTTTGTTTTTATGACATTAAGAGAAATATGTAAATGACACTAGGGATTATTATAAAGGAAAGTAAGTGAGAAACGAACTAGCAAGTATGAGAAAGAGAGCCTGAAGTGTAGAAACACATTTCTAGTGGGGGAAAAAATGCTTTTGGCTTAAAAAAAATATGGTAAAATACAGTTTTGTTCTACAAGAGAAAGATTGTTCCAAAATAGAAATAGCGATGAAGACGGCGCTAGAGGGCTGTTGCAAGAAGGCTTGCAGCAGTTAAGATGACGGTATGAAGTTGACTCTAACTGAAGGTCATTAGAAATTCCCGAGGTCATGGGCTGAGGAGACAGCTCATGAGGAAAGTGCTTGCCCTTGCCGTACAAGCATGAGACCTGAATTCAGATCCCCAGAGCGCATGTGAAAACCAGACACTGCAGTATGCATCTGCAATCCCAGGGGACCTACAGCCATTGGGAGGTAGCCAGGGCAGAATCCCTGACGTCCCTGCTGTCCAGCTGGGTGAACTTAGTCAAAACAAAGTCAGCCTAAGGCCTGTGCCCAGTCACCTGCATCCCAGTGTCACTGCACTCAGACTTAGGATTTAGTTAAGCTTTTACAAAATCCTGATTTTCAGGAAATGTCAGGCGGTGCTACAAAGCCATGGTCTTCAAAAGATAATGACAGTTCATACGATTGTTTTAATTAAGATTTTGTGAATAGCTTTAGTTCTAAGAACAGGTAAAAACAGGTTGGTGTAGCTCTGTGGAAGAGTTCTCATCTAGTGCCAGCAAAGCCGTGGGCTGGGTCCCAGCACCTCATGTACACAAATAGTGCTTCTTAGATACAAGAGCTGAGTCCACCTTCCAGAGCCCCTTCTGTCTGTCCCTTGGGCTTCTGGGCTTCTTGATGGCTGAGAGCTGCTAGACAGGTACCTACTGAGTGGGTGCAGAGGGAATATACTGACTCTGGGGGTGAGCACTAAGAGGCCGGCCCTGCTTCAAGGAGAATGCACCTCACAGCACATCTCTGCCTCTGTCTGGAGTTCCATGTGTAAACAGCCACCAGCACCATGCCAAACAGGAATAACCAGTATTCTGCCCAAGAGTATACTCTCGGTGAAAGGTGAGCTCTCCAGAAATGGAAAACAGGAGACTCCATCAACACGAACAGGTCCTTCCTCCTTCCAGAGAGGGGCAAACATCCTGTCAAACAAGTGAAGTGATTGATATTGAAACAAAGGATGGCAAAATCCCAGGGACCCTGACTGGTTACTTTGAAGGATAACAGAATAAATAACACTCCTCCCTCCACACCCATTGGAGCAACGGCTCGCCCAGTCCCTGGGAAACACAATTCCATGATGTTATTACTCTCCTGGGGTGGACTTTGCACTGTCCCACAGGAGAATCAATACACTATGACTACAGGTTACATTTGACAGTACCTTGGGAGCTTCAGAACACTGCTCTGTACACAACAGTTAATTCTCACGCTAATCTGGGTTGACAAACTCAGATCCCTGTTACTGAGTGTGAGTATTCTGACCTGCCCCTTGGAGACCCTCCCAGCATCCTGACATAAAGTCCCCTTTAAAAAAGAAAATTCCCTCTCCCCCCATTCCTGTAAGGTATGCACCCTCGCCCCCTGTCTTCCCTTCCTTCTCTCTCCCTTTTCCTCCTTTCTCCCCCTTATCAAAATAAAACTATTCACTGAGCCCTGCCTGCATGGCATCTCCGTCTGCCTCACCCACCGAGGGGCACCTTGCCTCCAAATCCACCAAGGTCCCCCTCACATGCTGTATCATTACATTGATGCCATGACTCAGGTAGGTCCTCCTGGCAGCCCCTTGCACGCCAGGTTCCTGGACCCAGTCTACCCACAACAAGCTCCAGCTCACCCAATCGCTCACTCGTTATGATATTGCATGTGGGGGACCCCCAGCTGGCCAGACCAGGGTGTTCCACACATGGGGGAAAATATGCTGGGCAGATGCAGTGGTGGGCAGCAGTGTGTGGAAAGTCATTCACACCCCAGGCACTGCATCCATGCATAAATAGTTTATTATAATAGAGAGATAAAGAGAAAGATAGGGAAAGACAGAAAGAAGAGAGAGGAAGAGAGGGTGGGGGGTCGAGGGGTGTATACCTCGTGGGGATGGAGAGAAAAGAAAGTGGAAGAGAGAGAGGAAGAGGAGGAGTTTTTCCTTAAAATAAGGCTTTTACGTCAGGAACGGGGTGGCACCAAGGGGTGGGTCAGAATATTCACATTCTTCCATTTTGATTATTATAATGTGAGTTATGGCAGCAAGTGGGGAACAAGGGCGCTGAATTTCAAGCTGACAAGGGGCGAAATGGGGAGGGGGAAGCCAGGAGTCGCACACGGCGGGAGGCAGGAGTGAAGAAGCATTCGGTTAGCTGTCATCATGGAAATCTCAGGTGTCTGTTTCTTGAGGGAGCTGAGAGGGCAGGTTGCTAGGAGGAAAAAAAAATAGATTGTTATCATTGATCTCATGAGTGGGGGTAGCCATGGGAAGAGTGATTGCTGCCAGAAAGAATGGAAGAGAGAAGTGCCCTGGTTGTACAGAAGAGGAAAGGGTGAATGAGTGAGACATGTGAGCAGGTATACCCTTCATTGGGACATCTTGGGAGACCAGGTTCCAGTTGCTGGGCAGGTGCCTGCATGAGCCTGGAGAGGTGGTACCAGCTGTGATTTGAGGAATGATGTGTTCTTTAGAAGTGCTGCCATTTTCTCTGGAGGTGAGGGTGCATCCACCCCAGTTGGTGTCCTTGGAGCTGGTGCCAGATGGTACAGGGGCTGGCATATCTGGAGAGCCCCTTGGCCCAGGCAGGAGGAGGGAAATTGCAAAAGGATGGGGTAAAATGGGCTCTGGAGATTGCTAGTTTTTGTTGGACCAGACTTTTTGATACAGTAGCAGAACTTTTCTCAGGAAACTGTAGGTGTCTGTGGGACAGCTAGAATGGATTTACATCATAGCAAAAGGGCTAAAAATCCATAGAAATTTAAGGACTTTTTTTTTGGTTTTTCGAGAAAGGGTTCATCTGTGTAGCTTTGGAGCCTGTCCTGGAACTCACTCTGTAGCCCAGGCTGGCCTCAAACTCAGAGATCTGCCTGCCTCTGCCTCCCAAGTGCTGGGATTAAAGGTGTGTGCCACCACCGCCCAGCAAATTTAAGGACTCTTAAGAAATTTTTGTAGTCAATGTTCTGTCAGTTTATCAAAGCTGCATTTATCAATATTAAAACTTTGAACCTCTGGAGTTATGTCTGAAACCAGTCTATCCTGTACCACAAAGTCTGTGAATGAGGCATACCCATCTGTATAGATAAGTTATGTCTAGACCTAGTAGTAGTCCTAGGAGAGGAGGACCTGTGAAATTTATATAGAGAACTGAGAAGGCAGCTAAAGCAAATTCATCAAATGGAATCAGAGATCTGAGAAGGATAAATCATATCTGAGTGCAGACCAAGCAGCTTTCAAATCTGTTTAAAAAAAATGACAGGGACCAGTCCATATCTAGTTAGCCATACCCAGGTCTCCACATCATTGTAGGCAGAAGTATCAGAACAGCATCAATCCTTAGTCATCAGGACAATAAGGTAGGAGTTTTCCCATGGAAGAGGGACATAGGGAAGACTGATCTTATTTTGTCTAGGCAAAAGGGGTGCAATCAATTCCCTGATGTCCTGCTGTTTGTCCACAGTCTGGGCTGGGTCCTGGTGGCAGGTGTTGCATTTGGGTAATTTGCCCAGAGGTCAGTGTTGCCATTGTCCAGATGAAGACATCTTCTTTGGAGACCTTGGGTCACTGTTAGGGGAGTCTCTGTCTGATATAATAAGCTTTTTGATCAACATTTTAAATGCCATATTCTGCAGATCTCTGAGCATTTGAGGACTGCCTGCCTATTAGGTATGAATGACTGACTATCAGCTAGTATTCCCTAAGTCTCCCATATCTTAGCAGCTTCTATAAGGCTAGGACTTGCTGTCTCCTGAGAAGGCAAAGGAGAGTGACAGGGGAAAGATCCCAAGGCTGAATAAGAACAGGAGAAAAGGGGCTTGTGAGTCAGGGTGTGGCCCAACTCTGAGAAAAGGACCCTCTGAGAAGAGGAAAAGGGCCCTCTCGGGAGACCAGAAATCCCATCTTGATTGATTTATATAGAAATAATAATTCCTTAAGGTTATATAATACCTCTTTGTTCTGCATAAAGAAGGTTAAGTGTCTTATTGCAATATTGGGTCCAGTTTCTTGGTACATCAACAGGCACCATCCCAGCCTGTCTTGGGAACAGGGAGCATATAGGATGATGCATTTTCCTCCACAGCTGCTTTAGGCTGAAATGGGTTGTAGGTGGTCAGGACACTGGCTAGTCAAAGGTAAGGAGAGAACCCAGGAGATTTTATCAGAAGTATGTGGTCATCTGCCCTAGCTGTAGAGAAAGGAAATAATTACGTTTTGGCTGGACTGATCCACCATCAGCCTTCAGCCCATGTGTCACAGGCTGAAGTCAGTAGCTGATGCCTGGATGTGTCAGTTGGCCAGATGGAAGCCCACTGAAACAGATACAGACTAGAGTAGAAACAGAGTTAAAATGTATGAACTTACTTGGAATCTTTTGGCCCACAGTCTTAGTGATTGGGAAAGGGAGACCAGGAGGGAGAGAAATACCATCCTCAGGAACAGATATGTGAGGAAACTCATTTGTCTGGAGCTCATTTGACCTCTGTGAAGTGGGTCCAATGGTTTCTTTTGACCTCTGAGGCTTATATGCATTTTTATTTTATAAAAGGAAATAAAAGTTTTGGATACATTAGTATTATCAATCAGCACTGAAATCCATATTATAGAAGAACAGACAATGGGTGTCTGCAAAACTTCAGATGTAGACTCATACCCTTGAGTTCTAGCAGAATTACAGATTTGTGTTAAAAAGTATGTATAACTGGTATTTATATCCTGCATCATTTATCAGGAGACCTAAAAACTACTCCCAGGAAAGGTTCAAGATTTCTCAAATATCTTCTTGCAATATCAAAAATTAAGTACATGGCATTTTTAAAAGATTGAAAATCTCTTAAGCATTACTGTTGCCACACTATCCTGGCATAGGAGTGTGCTGCCCCCGCCCACAACTGAATTAGGCAATGAAATGAACTGACAAGTTGGCTATATCACCAGCATGTGGGGAGGATAGGTCTCTAGGTCCTGCCCATTCTAGCCTGAGAGTGGCCACTGAGGAATGCCAGGCTAAGACCAAAGGACTTTCCTCAGCTGGTAAAACAATGCACAGCACAGGCAATTTCCTGACCTCCCCTTAAACAGACGGCCTGAGCACCGGTGCCCTGCCCATGTACAAGCCATGGACAGGGAGTGACTTTTTGCTGCCTTTAGTTAAGATGGCGATGAGGCCATATGACCTGTCTGTTTTGACTTTAAGATGGCACCTGACCGACCACATGATTGCCCTTATTTAAGATGGCGCCGCCTGACCATGTGATCGCCCCTATCAAATATGGTGGCAGCAGAGGGAAGGCCAGCTGCCGAAGTGGGGTGGGGGGAGGGGCCTCACACCAAGGTCCCGTGGATGGAACAAGAGTTCCTAGCAACAGAGTTAAGTGAAAGAGAGAAAAGATTTAAGAGATAGAATTACAGACAAGGAGAGTAATTAGAGGCAAGGGACAGGCAAAGGGAATGGGGTTTGCCTGGTGGGCAATTTTAAAGGGTGTACACGACATGCCATGGAAAGGAATCTGGTGACAGGTGATGATGTAATTGCTTAGCAGAGACTGGAGGACCATGGGGGGTGTGGGTGATGAGGAGGGAGCTGGGGTAGCAGAGAGTAAGTGCATTTTCCACAGTGAGGTAAAGAAGGTCCAGCAGACTGACCTCCAGCGTCCCAGAGGATCATTGAGGCACAAGATAGCCAATGGACCATTGTACCAAAGGCCATGGAATTGAGTGGGCACAGACCGTCTCCATATGCCGTAGCATAGGGACAGGGGCCGAAGGGCTTAAAGCCCGAAAGACACATGGTACCAGTGAGTGAAATGAGATGAATCCGCACTTGTGGGAACTGGCAGAAGGGGAGGGAGGCATCTTACCAATCTGATAGGGTGAAGCGTCCCCAGCGGTGCTCCAGCCAGAAAAATGGTGGTAGGTGCAGGGTCCCAGAGCTCCTCCGGCTGCCAGCGAGCAGGAGAAAGCAGTGGGATTGCCTGCCAACATCATGGCACCAATGTTATGATATTGTACTTGGGGTACCCCCAGCTGACCGGACCAGGGTGTCCCACGTGTCGGGGAAAACATGCTGGGCAGACGCAGTGGCAGGTGGCAGCCCGTGTAAAGTCATTCACACCCCAGGCACTGTATCCATGTGGAAACAGTTTATTATAATAGAGAGATGAAGAGAAAGATAAGGAAAGAAAGAAAGAAAGAAAGAAAGAAAGAAAGAAAGAAAGAAAGAAAGAAAGAAAGAAAGAAAGAAAGAAAGAGAGAGGAAGAGAGGGTGGGGGCTGAGAGTGCATGCCTTATGGGGATGGAGAGGAAAGAGTGGAAGAGAGAGAGGAAAGGAGGGTTTTTTTTTTTCTTAAAATGAGGCTTTTTTGTCAGGACGCAAGGTGGTGCCAAGGGACAAGATTTCAAGCGGTGGGTCAGAATATTAACATTACCACTCCATCCACCAGCGGCAATCGCCTAAGTTTCATTTGGGTTGTTCCCCTTCCGGAGCTGCCCACAGCTCCTTCCAGCTTTTGTGACATGATCCCTGACCTTTTCTTCTGGATGAGATTCCCTCTTGGAGCTCAGTTTTCATTCTCATCTCCTCAAAAATCCTAGTCCTAGGTGCTGAGACTCCTGCTTAGCCAGGCTAAGCTGACCCCTGTTGAGTGTGGCGATGGCCCTCTTCAATGACTTGGTCCTCATTCTGTCCCCCCTCTAGCCCTGGGGATGCCCATGGCTACAGGCTATGGGGATAACTTTTTCCTGTCTCATCCATGGGAACTGTGTATTTTTGGGACATGTATGACTTCTGTGAGCGATCAGGGCCTGGCCCTACTCCAATGTGGTCTTTCATTCTTTCTCTTTCCTCCCTCAAACCTTTTCCACCAGTTCTGCTGCATGTGGTATGCCTGCTTGGTGGCATACCTTGGCAGGGCCCACCAAAAGGCATCCACTTACCTTCCTCCACCAGTGGCAGATCTACTCCCTCCTGCCTTTAACAAGCCTGCTTTCTCATGCATGGTCGGGCAGGTGCAATCTGTATTAGGTCAAAACTGACAGGTCATATGGCTCAGTTGCCATATTTGATAAGGGCAATCATGTGGTCAGGCACCATCTTAAATAAGGTCAAAACCAGACAGGTCATATGGCCTCACCACCACCTTTACAGTAAGTCACTTCCTGACTCAGGTATGGGCGAGGGGGCAGGGGTGGGGAGGAGGGGGCAGTGTGTTCCTATGCTGGGATAGTGTAGCAGCACTAATGCTTGAGAGATTTTCAACCTTTTTAAAATGCCATGTACTTTATTTTTGATATTGCAAGAAGACATTTAAGAGATCTTGAACCCTTTCTTGGGAGCAGTTTTTAGGTCTCTTGATAAATGATTTCAGGATATAAATACCAGTTACAAAAATATGAATTTAAACTTCTCATCAGGGCAAAGACATCTCTGTCCAATCTACATCTGGTTCTCTCTAAACAGAAAATGTACATGCTTTTAACCCAAATCAGTAATTTTGCTAATATATCTAAAACTTCTATGTCCTTTTACAAAATAAAAGATTCATATAAGCTCCAGAGGACCAAAAGAAGCCACTGGATCCACTGCACAGAGGTCAAAAGAACTCCAGATAAATGAGTTTGCCTTAAGTGTCTATCCCTGAGGATGGCATTTTTCTCCCTCCTGGTCTCCAATTACTAAGACTACAGGCCTAAGGTTCTGAATAAGTTCATAAAATTTTAACTCTAGTCTCTAGTCTGTATCTGTTTCAATGGACTTCCATCTGGCTGACTGACACATCCAGGCATCAGCTACTGACTTCAACCTGTGAGACAACATGAACCTGCTGAAGGCTGATGTGGGCCAGTCCAGCCAAACGTAATTGTTCCCTGCCTCTATAGCTAGGTCAGATGACCAGAGGCTTCTGATAAATGCCCCATTGCCCAAATTCCCTCCTTACCTTTGACTAGCCAGGGTCCTGACCACCTGCGTCCCATTTCAGCTTGAAGCAGCTGTAGAAGAGCATCATCCCTGCCCTACCCACCCCCAAAACAGGCTAAAGGGCTAAGTCAAAGAAAATCCCCTGGCATAGGGGACCAAATGTCTACCTAATGCCCATTGATATACTAGGAACCTGGACCCAATATTGCAATAAGATAAGACACTTGATCTTCTTTATGCAGCACAATATAGATATTATATAACCTTAAGGAAGTATTATTTCTATATAAATCAATCAAGATGGGATTTCTGGTCTCCCGAGAGGGCCCTTTTCCTCTTCTCAGAGGGTCCTTTTCTCAGAGTTGGGCCACACCCTGACTCACAAGCCCCTTTTCTCCTGTTCTTATTCAGCCTTGGGATCTTTCCCCTGTCACTCTCCTTTGCCTTCTCAGGAGACAGCAAGTCCTAGCCTTATAGAAGCTGCTAAGATATGGGAGACTTAGGGAATACTAGCTGATAGTCAGTCATTCATACCTAATAGGCAGGCAATCTTCAAATACTCAGAGATCTGCAGAATATGGCATTTAAAATGTTGATCAAAAAGCTTATTATATCAGACAGAGACTCCCCTAACAGTGACCCAAGGTCTCCAAAGAAGATGTCTTCATCTGGACAATGGCAACACTGACCTCTGGGCAAATTACCCAAATGCAACACCTGCCACCAGGACCCAGCCCAGACTGTGGACAAACAGCAGGACATCAGGGAATTGATTGCACCCCTTTTGCCTAGACAAAATAAGATCAGTCTTCCCTATGTCCCTCTTCCATGGGAAAACTCCTACCTTATTGTCCTGATGACTAAGGATTGATGCTGTTCTGATACTTCTGCCTACAATGATGTGGAGACCTGGGTATGGCTAACTAGATATGGACTGGTCCCTGTTATTTTTTTTAACAGATTTGAAAGCTGCTTGGTCTGCACTCAGATACAATTTATCTTTCTGAGATCTGTGATTCCATTTGACGACCAGGCTTTGCTTCAGCTGCTTTGCAGTTCTCTATATAAAATTCACAGGTTCTCCTCTCCTAGGGCTACTACTAGGTCTAGACATAATTTACCTTGTTACCAGATCAGATAAACTCACAGAACCGACTACAATGTAACGTTTTACAATTGACGGCTCTCAGTATGGGAAAGCTGTCTTATTTCTGTTTACTTACATATCCTTCTCAGATCTGATGATGTTTAGGGAAGCCTCCCTCCTCCTTCACTTACTCAACCACTTCCATTCAGTAAATTTCCTCTGGTTATAGATTTAAAGATATGTTTCATTTGGGCCGAAGCCAGGAAATGTTCATACCTTTTAACCCAAAGCCATAAACCTTTTGCTAAATCTATTCCAGCTGTCTTACAGATACCTGTAGGTTCCTGGGAAAAGTTCTGCTACTGTATCAAGAAATCTGGTCTGATGAAAACTAACCCTCTCCAGAGCCCATTTCTGACCCCACCCATTTTCGAGCATATTTTAGTTTCACTCCTCCCACCTGACGTCCAGAGAAACAGCAGATGCCATGGTTTCTGAACTCCTGATTTGGTGTGCCGTTCCCCCGAGCTCCTGGAACATCACTGCTGCAACCTGCCTTCTCAGCTCCCTCAAGGAACAGACACCTGAGACCCCCCTCACACCTGAGATTTCCTGCCACACGTGACCCCGACTCCCAACTTCCCCTCTCCCCACTTCACCCTTTGTCGGCATGAAGCAGTCTCGGGAATTCAGAGCCTTCATTGCCCCCCCACTTGCTATCCATAACTCGCCTGTTTATAATAATCAAACAGAGGAATGTTGGTATTCTGATCCACCCCCCTTGGAGACCCACCCAGCGTCCTGACGTAAAGTCCCCTTTAAAAAAGAAAATGCCCCCTCCCCCTCTCTCCCTCTCCATTCCCAAGAGGTGTGCACCCTCTTACCCCCTCTCTCCCCCCTTCCTCTCTTTCCCTCTTCCTGCTTTCTTCCTCCTACCAAAAATAAAACTATTCACTGAGCCCTGCCTGCTTGGTGTCTCTGTCTGCCTCCCTGCCGTGGGGCACATTGCCTCCAAACCCACCAAGGTCCCTCCTGCGCGCTGTATCATTACACTCAGGAGTCCTGTTTTGCTGTGAGACTGTCTATCTATCCTTAATGGGGACACGGATAAAGACTGCTGTTATCTGCTTTCCGGCCCCTTGTCTTACCTTTCACCCTGTTCTACTCTAGGCCTTGTTTCACACAAGTATGGCAAAGTAGAAGTATAAAGGTCACCAGGGAGGCCAAGGCCAAGGCAGGCGGGATTGAAAGTTTGAGGCCAGATTGGGCTATTTTGTGGGTACCAGGCTAGCCTGGGCTATGTCATGACATTCCATCTTTAAAAAAAAAAAATCATTGTTCGACTGTAATCTCCAGCTCACCCCTGCTTGATCTGGCCATTCCCCCCTCTCCAAACCCTGCCCTCTCAGAAAAACCAAGAGTCCAGTTCCACAGCTTAGCTGCTAGCTGCTCAAGACTTGCCCTCCCACCCCCCAGCCCCCACCCCCTACACCCCCACCTGAAACCATACCATACTTGGGTACAAACCCAGTCTGTGGCAGACACGTCACCATCCCTTAAGCCTCCTCCTTTAGACAGGCCATGTGATTTTTCTCCTGCCTCCTCACCCTACCCTTGATCTCTGGGGGCTGAAGGGTCACCTGGGAGTGCTTTGCCCAAAAAAATCTGGTCTTTTACTTTTTAATTTGGCTTGATCTGGCTTTCTGCGTCAGCGGATGTGGGGGCCCACAGAGACCCCAGCTTGTGGCTTGTCTTCATCTTGACTCAAGGGCAGAGAGTCCAAACTGGTTGTGTGTTCCACCCCTCCACACACCCCCACCCCACCCATTGCAAGGCTGCATAATAGGATGTTTTGGCCAAAGGCGTGGTTACCAGGTGTCTTATACTTCAAAACCTATTTACAAGAGGCTATGCCTTAAGGCGTGGTCACCAGATGGCTTGAGTATTAAGGATATACTTACACTGATGTCCTTCAAAGGAGGTTTTTTTGCCCCCCCTTGCTTTGGGTATTTAAAGGCTGTGAGTAATAAACTCCGTATAGGTATTGACCCAGAACCTCCTGAAGCTATCCTGTGTCTCTGTCTTTTTTCTTCATCTACGTCTATATTTCATAGCTAGCATTTCCCAGTTCCACACTCGCCCCTTCAGAACCCATTCCACAGGTCAAGCGGGACTTGACAGGTGTAGAAATCTACTATTGGGGTACAGAAACTTATCAATCATCTTCCTGCGTCTTTCTTACCTACTTTCAACCTCACAGGAGTTCTATGTCCACCAGGACCAAGAAGCACAGCTTGACTACATTTGCACATTCAGGCCAGCTTCATAGTACATCATGGCTCCTTCTGTTTTTCCTGCGCAAACGTTGTGAGGGCCTGAGCACCAGAATTCTACCCATTCCCTCCCTTCTTCTGGAATGTCCCCCTATGTACCAGTGGACCTATGACTTCAGAGGAACTCCTCAGGCCCAGTGAGATGAGATGGCTTGGTGGATAAAGACTCTTGCTGTGAAGCTCGACAATCTGAGTTCCATTCCCAGAACCAGAAGGAGAGAATCAACTCCCACAAGTTCTTCCTCTGACCTCCATACCTGCATTGTGGCCCACATGCAACCATATGGATCATGCACACACAATAACTAAGTAAATCTTTTAAAAATAAATTTCCTGCCAAATGGTGGTGGCTCACACCTTTAATCCCAGTACTTGGGAGGCAGAGCCAGGAGGATCACTGTGAGTTCGAGGCCAGCCTGGTCTACAGAGCAAGATCCAGGACAGGCACCAAAACTACGCAGAGAAACCCTGTCTCGAAAAACCATAAAATAAAATCAGTTTCCTTTTTAAAGAGGCTAAAACAGAACTCAAAGAGAGCCAGGCCGAGTTTTCCCTCCCTCCATGAAGAGGGTCTGTGGCAGAAATAACAGGACCCCTCTAGAAACCAGAGGACACTGTCTTAAGCCGAGAGAGAGAAGAGAGCTGAGGGAAGTCTAGAGGAGCCCACAGATCAACCAATCAATTGATCGAGCGAGGGTTATTTGTGTGTGAGAGAAGACAGAAATGGCTGAAATAAGATAGTCTCTCATTTTCTGGCTTGCTTCTATCTTTTCTTTTTGAAGAGCACAAATAATTGTTGAATTCCCTTAGGACCAGTTATAGGTCAGGGATATGAAAAGTATAAAAATAAACAACAATTTTTAAAGATAATTTTAAGATCACAAAAACTAAAGAACCCTAAACATTGCTTGATGAGAACAGAAATGCCGAGTTACAGGTTACAGGTCAAGTCTCAATGGAGGGACAAGAATGGGGAGGACATCCCTTGTTCCTGCTGGCAGGACCATCTAAGACACCAGCAGGGCCAGGACACATCTCAGGCTCTGGAGAAAATCAGAAGGCTGGTTGGTATGCCCAAACCAGCCCTAATTTATGGTAGGCCAGTGGGGAAGAACGTGGTATTGTTGATGGTTATCTCTGTAGCAGACGGTATCTCTAGAAGAGCTGGGATGACACTGGAAATATATTTATGCGTATGTTGTGGCATCCTGAAAGGCAGGTGAAGTTGAAAATATACATCTGTAGATGAAGAAAAAGAGGGAAGGGGCTGCCGGTTGTATGCCCAAGCCTCTTCCAGGGGCGTGCTTCCAAGCAGATCCCGAGACCTCTCAACAAATCTCTCAAGGTGGACAGTGCAGAGTTCTCAGAAAGACTGAATTTGGTCTCCTAGGCTGGGGAGCCTGGGACCACTTACGCACAGGTATCTGAATCTAGGCTGGAGACTGTAGGAGGGGAGCTTTGGGACTTAGCCTGTCAGTGTTTCCTCAGATGAGGTGTCTGATTTTAGAGCGTTTCTCCTTAATGCGGGAGCAGATGCGCTGCTTTGGTTGCTGTTTGCCTCTCAGAGATGGTTTGCAATTTACCCTTCAGATTAAAGCCTGTGGCTGCAGGATTAGCCCCTGGTGGAGAGGCTCCTTAGCTTCCACAGCTGCCTGCTGGGTCTCACTGCATATGTCCAGAAAAGACAGTCTTGGTCCACCTCAGACTGGACTATAGGAGGATTTCTGGCAGTCAGATAAATGCCAGCATCCTCAGGTACTTGTGAAATGGGTTCCCAGCCACCAAAAGGCGTCATTTCCCTTGCCTGTGGCAGAAGGGACATATGGCTGTCCATTGACATATACCTGTGGTTGCATAGCCAAGCCCATGCTGACTTCCAGGCTCCCTCAGATCCTATTTACTTGTACTTGTTATACATTTCAAAGCCCTCCACTCTAGCATCCTGGCCCTTCTTGCCTCCCCAGACTCCTCCTGCACTATGCTAGCCCCCACCTGTTCCAGACCCGGTCTCCCTACGCTCACGCTGTCTCTCCTGTGACTCCCCACACTTCTCTTTCTTGCTGTTCTCTGCCATTCTCTCACTTTTCTCTATTCCCAAGGGATAGCCCTGCTGGCCATGTCCACTCTGCTTCTCTCTCTCTGTGCTCTGGACTCTTCCAGATGCCTGCCCCCACTCCCATCCATAATAAAAATCTTGCCCCTAATCGTGGAACAGCCACCTCGGTGGTTTCTTTACTGCCCCATAGCTTACACCCACTTTATTCTAGGCCTTTCCAATTTAGTCTTCCCTTCCCTCCTCCCCAGAGCACAGGAGAAGAACAAATCCATCTACTTACCCCAGGCCTGGCCTAACGTCTAGAGGGGTGTGTGTGTGTGTGTGTGTGTGTGTGTGTGTGTGTGTGTGTGTGTGTTAGCACTATAACTCACAAGGTGCCCCGGAGTGTTCCCTGTGTGTATAGCCAGGTGGGAGAGGGAAGAAGCCATTTCAGAGCATTTGTTGCTACTAGAAACCCAGAGCTCTGTACACCGATACAAATGTCAGGCTCATCCCAATCACTCACACTTAGTGTAAAATAAACGGAGTGGACCTAGAGACCAGAGGGAAGGAAGCCTTTGACAAGATGACATCCACACCTACACTGGAGTATGAGGGAAATGACGCTCTGATCAATACCGGAATTGTTCACTTTCTCCCAAATCTTGAGATAACCTGATTTTCATGTAGAGAAATATTTTATCTTTAGTGAGTAAGTGTATCCTTCAGGGCTTAAAGGTGAAGGCCTTGGGGTTGCAAACCGGCAGCCTGTGAGTGGGATCCAGTTTGTACCCCTGTTGTGTTTGGCACATAGAGTGATCCTCTCTTTTTAAGAGTTGCCAACATTAACAGAGCAAGGGTTTCACATACATATCTCCAGTACAGCCATTTATTGGGAAAACAGAAGATTCAGATGTTGTAAGTCCACATTCCACAGAACAATAACCAGCTATTGGTGACTTAGGTGGGTCTCGGGGTTGCAGTTCACCCAGGTTCTTGTCTCCCCAGCCCCCAACCCACATCACCCCACCCCCACCCAGAAACTTGAAGCTGCCTTGTTTAATTATCTTACCTCAAAAATCCAAACCAGGAAATGGTTTGTACATGCTTATAAAAGAGGGTGAAGTAAAGAAACCACCAAAAGGCTGCTCCATGATTAGGGGGAAGGTGTGTGTGTGTGTGTGTGTGTGTGTGTGTGTGTGTGTGTGTGTGGAGAGAGAGAGAGAGAGAGAGAGAGAGAGAGAGAGAGAGAGAGAGAGAGAGAGAGAGAGAGTCTAGAGGCATCTGGAAGAGTCCAGAGCAGTCTGGGAAAGAAGCAGACTGGACATGACCAGGGTTAAGGAAGTAGAGGTATAGAAAAGTCATGTGGGTTATAAGGCAGATGAGTAGCAGGGGAGAGGGAAGCCCATGAACTGGAACAGCCTGGGAGTTTAGGGTAGAGGGGGTGAGAAGGGCCAGCAGGCTAGTGTGGAGATACTTTGAGATACAGAACAAGTATGGGTGAATAGGGGCTGAAGGGGCCTGGAGGCCAGCATGGACTTTGATAGGTGTCACAGATACATGCCAGTGGAGAGACATATGTTCCTTCTGCCACAGGTTCCTGAGGATGCTGGTTTTTATCTAACCGCCAGAAATCCTTCTGTAGTCCAGCTTGAGCTGAGCCTAGACTCAATTTTGGATCTAGTCAGTGAAGGGGTGTGGGGAGTAGGGTACCCTTTGGAACTGATAATGCTCTGTTCTACTTCCTAATAAACCACAAATTCTTTGCTGATGGGATTGTACTTTAGAATGGTAATAAAATATAAGTCTATTTATCACTATGGCTTTTTGTTTGTTGTTTTTTGGGGTGTTTGTTTGTTTGTTTGAGACAGGGTTTTCCTGTGTAGCTTTGGAGCCTGTCCTGGAACTTGCTCTATAGACCAGACCAGGCTAGCCTCAAACTCACAGAGATCCTCCTGCCTCTGCCTCCCGAGTGCTGGGATTAAAGGTGTGTGCCACCACCGCCTGGCCTGTCACTCTGGCTTTTGCATCTAAATCTCTGAACTTGAAGTCCCAGCCTTTCAGGAGTCTCTCAACCATGAATCTGACACCTAGCTAAGGTATTACTGGGATCTGGGAAGACAATGGTTCTAAGAACTATAGGCTGTGCTGGGTGTGTTCTAATTTGCCTATAATCCCAGCATATAAGAGGTGTCTGAGGCAGGATGATGTTCAAGGCCGACCTGGGCTACACAGAGAGATCCTGCCTCAAAATGAAACACAAACAGCAACAGCCCTTTAGGTTATAAAGTGGTCAATTTCCTTTGCTTTTCCTAAAGAATCAACCGGGGCTGGAAAGATGGCTCAGTGGTCACTAGTACTGCTGCTTTCCCAAGACACACATGGTGGCTGTTTGTCATTCTAGTTCTAGGGGATCCAACACTGTCTTCTGGCCTCCTCAGGCAGGAAACACACATAGTGCACAGACATACATGCAGTCTAGACACCCAAATCCATAAGGTGAAATGAAGTAAAAAGAGTCAACATCTCTGCAGAAGATCTGTTTGTTTTCCTTAAAAAGTGGAGGCCAGACATTCTGACGTAGTACTTGGAGCTGTTTGAGAGTGAGACTCAGCTAGTGCCAAGGCGCGTGTTAGCATCAGTGTAAGCGGGAGTAGCACATTGACACCAGCTTTACTGAGATGAACTTGGGCAGGTGTCTGTCTCTGGAACTAAGATGTCTTCTAGACTTCTATTTACCATAGCCATTTGTGAATCACAGGGAGCGAATACATTTTGTTTGTTTGTTTGGAGGGCCTGCTGTAGTGAGGCCTGGCCTTGAATTCATTGGGGAGTTAAGGGTGAGTGTCTCATCCTCTTGCATCTTCCTCCTGAGTGCTAGGATTATGGGCGAGCGCCTGTGCCAGGTTTATGCAATTCTGGCGACCAAATCCTGGGCTTTGTACCTGCTAGGCAAGTACACTACTACTAAGCTATATTTCCACATCTAGATTCACTTTTGGTGAAGTGGGGAAGGGGGTTATGTACCACAGCACCAATAGCAATCAGGGGCCACCTTTGTGGGTGTTGTTTCTCTCCTACCATCAGGGTACCAGATCAAAGTCAGGGCCTCATGCTTGGTGGCAGGTGCCTTTACTCCCTGAGACATTATGTTAAGGCCTAGATTTCTCATATTTCTATGTCATATAAAATTAGCCATATTAAAAGTGACCCATCTTCAAGCCTGGCACATCTGTCTGGTTCCAAAACATTTTCTCCACTTCTGAATAGTCGTTCACAGATGTTAAGCATCAGTTCTGTCCCCTCCACCTGCCTCTGTCCCCAGCTGTGGTGTTCCTCTCCTTCTTACTGTGGATGTTTTTTGTGGATGAAGACCATGAGCTTCGGTGCACTGGCTAACATCACGTTTTCACGGCTCGTTGCCACAGCAGCATGTGCCAATACTTCAGTCCTTCTAGTGGCTGAATTATATTGTGAATAGGGTTTTTTGTTTGTTTGTTTGTTTGTTTGTTTGTTTTTTGAGTCAGGGTTTCCCTATATAACCCTGGCAGTCCCGTACACAGCCTGGCCTCTGTAGACCAGGCTGGCCTTGAACTCAGAGATCTACCTGCCTCTGCCTCCTGAGTGCTGGGATTCAATGTGTGTGCCACCACAACTGTCTGTGAACAAAGTATTTTGAATTGAAGAAACTGAGGATTTATTCTTGGAACTTCTGGATTTTTGCTTATCGATTCCTAATGTAGCAAAAGGAATTGAGCCTTGAGAGGAGAGAAGAAAACAAGTCTCTCTCTTTATGAGGTTTATCATCAAGAAGGTAGTAATAACAGTTAGGGTATTCACCAATTTGATCACCGGGGTAGGCCAGCTCAGACACTCCCTCCACCACTGCTAGTCATCTAAGCTGGGGTCCTCCCTGTGGATTCCTGGGAACTTCCCTCAAATCAGGTTTCTCCCTATTCCCATGCCCTAAGTGTCATCATAGAGCCTTCATCCAGTAACTGATGGAAACAGATGCAGAGAGCCATGGGCAGACACCAGGCTGAGCTCCAGAAGTCCAGTTGAAGAGAGGGAAGAGGGATTCTATGAGCAAGGGGCATCAAGACCATGATGGGGAAACTTACAGATACAACCAAACCAAGCTAGTGGGAACTCATGAACTATGGACTGACACCTGTGGAGCCTGCATGGGACTGGACAGGGCCCTCTGCATGGGCGAGACGGTTGTGTAGCTTGTTCTATTGGAGAGGCCCCTGGCAGTGGGATCAGGATCTATCCCTGGTGCATGAGCTGGCTTTTTGAAGCCTATTACCTATGGTGGGACACCTTGCACAGCCTTGATGCAGGGGGAGGGGCTTGGTCCTGCCTCAGCTGAAAGTGCTAGGTTCTGCTGACTCCCTATGGGAGGTCTTACCTTTTTGGAGGAGGGAATGGAGGGATGGGCTAGTGGGGGAAGGCTGGGGTGGGGGGACTAGGAGGAGGAATGAGGTGGGGATCTGTGGTTGGTATATGGAATTTCTTTTTTTCACTTTTTTTTTTTTTTGTTTTGGTTTTTCGAGACAGGGTTTCTCTGTGTAGCTTTGCGCCTTTCCTGGAGCTCACTTGGTAGCCCAGGCTGGCCTCGAACTCACAGAGATCCACCTGGCTCTGCCTCCCAAGTGCTGGGATTAAAGGCGTGCGCCACCAACGCCCGGCGGTATATGGAATTTCTTAATTTAAAAAAAAGGAGGTAGTAATAAAGAGGTGAGTGTCTGTAGGGATATGGACACATGTGTAGGATTAAACAAGGTTGTTAGGAGCACTTAACAAGTAAAGCTACACATGCAGCTTTTCTTGTTGTCCCAAGATGCCTTTCAGGTTCTGTAAAAAGACATGGTCAAGCTTTTTGTCCGTCCCCACTCCCTCCCCTCCCCTGCCCCCCCCCCCCCGCTTTTTTAAATAACTTTTTTAATGTGTATGGATGTTTTGCTTGCATGTATGTTTGTGTGCTATATTCTTGTCTGGGGCTGGAGGTGGCCAGAACAGGATATCCGGTTCTTTGGATCTGGGCAGTTGTGAGTTGCCCAATGTGGGTGCTGAGAACAGAACTTGGATCCTCTGGAAGAGCAACAAGTGCTCTTAACCCCAGGGCCCTCTCTCCAGACTCCACTTTCTGCTTCTTTTCAGCCACCTAGCCAACTGCAGAGGGAAAACTGGAGGATCTGAAAGACACTCTCTTTCTATTTCAATAATGCCATGCAGATGAAGGTCCACCCCTCCCCCAGAAGAGTAGCAATAGACAAGATGAACTTTCACCATGAACGTGGTCCAGGGTCTTAGAAATCCTATTAGCCTTAATTCTCCGGTGGGGAAAATGGCAGCACAGGTAGGTGAGGTAATTAATTCTCAGACATTCTACAGCTTAGTGGGATAGCAAGACACGGAAGCAGTTTTAAGTGGCTCTGCTTTGTACAACATGTGTGGCAAGGTGCTCCAAGTTCTTCAGGCTTGGATGAGCAAGAAGGAAGTCTGCATGGTAGGTCTGGTGTTCATGAAGCTCAAGGAGGGCCATCTGGCCTGGGTTCCAGCACAGTCGGCCTCTACATACTGCTGGACATATGGCCCAGTCCTGGAAGACTTTGGGGACACCATGGCTGACCATTTGGGTCTAAGTAAGCATCACAGTCTACAGGAGGCCTTAGAGTCTGATGCCCTAGGTGTCTAAGACACAGGAAGCTACCAGGTGATTCTCCTGCTATTGGCTCTGCAGTTTCACTCCAAGAGAGACTGGTCATACTTTCATACAAGACCCACTGTGGTCTCCTTTCTCTGAGCATCTTGAAAATACAGCAGCTGCAGAAGCTATTTTGGGCCAGCAAGGACCTAAAGAAGGTCACTGCTCACAGGCCAAGTGAGATTATGGGGAGGGCTGGTATTTTGGGCAAGCATGGGTAGATGTGCCAAGCTCTGGCAAGCACACACTTCATGAATATTTAAGTAGACTTGAACAGCCCATTTTCAACATGGAGCAAATTCAGTGTCGCCACCCTCCAAACAGCTGAGTCACATACTCTTGGTATCAAGTCATCTGCCTCCCCTGAGCCCAGTGGAAAAATACAAATAAGCTGGCTGTGTGACCCTCAAATAAATACCCAAAGACATTCAGTTTGCTGGGTTCTTTTCTAATAGGCTGCAAAGGATGGAAGAGAAAACCTAGAAGCCAGAGACGTTTAAAAACACCAGTTCTCTCTGGCCAATGGCAGGATTTAAAGAAGTGAAAATTCCCTTGTGCTATTTTATTGGTTCAGCAATTTATTACTGAGGTTTCAAATTTTTTAGTTTAGAACCTGCCTGAGCCTCAAGATGTATCTTAGTGCTTGTGCACTTGCTTGACATGTGGGACCTTGGGTTTGATCCCTAATACTGTCAGAGAAAACAAGAAAAAGAGAAAGAAGGGAGGGAGGGAGGGAGGGAGGGAGGGAGGAAGGAGGGAAGAGACAGAAGTACTTGAAGATGACCAGCCAAAATTATCAAATTTTTGATAATTTTATTCCCTTGTTGGATCACATCCATGTTATAATTGATTATAAATTGTCTTCCTGAGAATTGAGGTGACAGTGCTCTTATACACCAGCTTCTGAACACTGAACTCGAGACACAAGAGGAGGAAGTAAAGAAGGAAAAATCACCAAAGACACACTGTTTATTGCAAGTGTGTGTGCGTGCAAGCACACATGGCTGTTCTGATGTCTACTCTTTCTGTCTTGGTGTTTGTAATGTGAGCATCCTGTCACCACATGAGACGGACTCAGCAATGCTGTTTTAAATCTACATGTTCCGAACCGAATATACTATGATTTATTTGACCTTCCTTCTCTCTTCTAGATGCTAAAATCACCTTTCTATTTTAAATGCTTCGCAGTGCTGGGCTCGCACCTGCTTTCCCTCCCTCCCTTCCTTCCACCCTCCCTCCCTCACTCTCTTTTTTCCTTGGAGACAAGGTTTCACTCTGTAGCCCAGGCTGGCCTAAAATTCATATGTAGGATCATGGTAAACCTCCCATACTCGGATTATAGACATAAACCACATGTACAATTCATGTCTCTTTTTATTTTAATTAATTAATTATAGTTTTTTTGAGACAGGGTTTCCCTGTGTAGCTTTGCGCCTTTCCTGGAACTCACTTGGTAGCCCAGGTTGGCCTCGAACTCACAGAGATCCGCCTGGCTCTGCCTCCCGAGTGCTGGGATTAAAGGTGTGCGCCACCACTGTCCGGCTTCATGTCTCTTTTTAAAAGGCACATTTTTGACAGATCTCTACGTAAGAAATCACTACCAAAAACTGTGAGTTCTTTTAAGGCTCCTGGTACACCTTAAATAATTGCTTTCCAGGAGAGTTATTCAAAATATATCCTACCAACATCATGTAAGTTCTATTAATGAAACTTGTAAGAATTGCCCAATGATCAACAGCCCATCAGATAGGGCTAGTAAAGCCTTCACCTCCATCTTATCCTCAGCATCAATTTAGTATGGGGAAACTAGAGTCCGCATTTCAATTGACTGTAGTCTTCTTTCCCCACAAATAAAACTACAGGTCAAAGTAGCCTCTGGTACTCAAAAGCCCAGATGTTATTAGAGTGAAGGCTGTTGTGCAGGCTAGTGTTGTTCAAATCTTAGATGGTCTTTTAATAAAAAACCCAGAGCCAGGGATCAGGGTGAAAGCTGAAAGATCAGAGAAGCAGAACAGCCAGCCACTAGTTCTTACCTCCACAAAACCCTCAGCCTAAAGAGAGTGAGTTCGTTCCTGTTTCCTCATGCCTTATACACCTTTCTCTGCCCTGCCATAATACTTACTGGGATTAAAGGGATGTGTACTCCCAAGCAAAGGCATGAGATCTCAAGTGCTGGGATTAAAGAAATGTGCCACCACTGCCTGGCTCTGTTTCTCTCCTATACTGAATCAATCTCAAGTAGCCCAGTGTGGCCTTGAACTCACAGAGATCCAGACAGATCTCTGCCTCCCAAGTGATAGGATTGAAGGTGTGTGCCACCACTGCCTGACCTCTATGTCTAATCTAGAGGCTGGTTTTGTCCCCTGATCCTCAGGCAAGTTTATTAGGATATATAATATATCACCACAGGCTAGTCCAATGTGTTCAGCAAAGTTGTATAAGGGTGTATAAAGTATATACTGTATAAACTGTATGAAGGTGTATAAGGTGTATACTGTATAATCTATATAAGGGTATATAAGGTATATATTGTATAAGCTATATAAGGGTATATAAGGTATATACTGTATAAGCTGTATAAGGCTTTGTGTAAAGGACCAGGGATGGGAAGCCCAAATCTAGGTCCAGTGCTTGTTTTCTTAGTCTGTTTTTGGTTTGAGTTATCTTGAGGTTGAGGCTGGGGTATGACTAGACAACTGTTCTAGGTGTGGTTTTTGTGCTGCTCTGTTTCAGACCCTCCAGAGTCCTTGCTGAAGCCATGAGGCCCTCCACGTGTTGCTCCCTGACGACTGCTCTTAGCTAATCTCTTCCAATGCCCTTTCTAGTTCATTTCGTTTGAGCTACAGCCTTTCTCAGTGTTGCATCTGAAGACTGCTAATTTCCCTCTGCCTGGAACATTCTCTCCGTAGGTATTTTAGTTAGGTTTCTATTGCTGTGATCAAACACCATGACCAACTGCAACTTGGGGAAAAAAGGGTTTATTTCAACTTACAGTTCCATAGCATACTCTATCACCAAGGGAAGTCAGAACAGGAACTCAGGGCAGGAACCTAAAGGGATGAGCTGATGCAGAGGTCATGGAGGAGTGCTGCTTACTGGCTTGCTCAGCACCTGCTTTCTTTTACACCCCCAGGACTACCTACCCAGGGGTGGCACCAAACACAATGGGCTGGGCCTTCCTATACCATCAATCAAGAAAATGAACCCCAGGGTTTCCCAGAGGCTAATCTGGAAGAGCATTTTCTCAATTGAGGCTCCCTCTTTTTTTTTTTTTTTTTTTGGTTTTTTGAGTTTTTGTTTCTCTGTGTAGCTTTGCGCCTTTCCTGGAACTCACTTGGTAGCCCAGGCTGGCCTCGAACTCACAGAGATCCGCCTGCCTCTGCCTCCCGAGTGCTGGGATTAAAGGCGTGCGCCACCACCGCCCGGCGAGGCTCCCTCTTCTAAGTGGACTATAGCTTGCTTCAAGTTGACATAAAACTAGCCAACACACCAAACTTTATGACCTCCACTCATAACAAGATAGCAGAATCACCCATATCTTGATATACTGAAATGCTTTGATATATCTTCATATATTGTAGCAGGTACAGCTATTGACTTTGAGGACTCTTCTTCCAAAGATGATAAAGGGTCTAGACTTTGGGGGGAAGTAAATAGCAAAAAATATCTGAGTCTTACAGAAGGTAATGTATATTTTCATTCTCGAATTCAATGAATACATAGTGAGTGATGACCAGAGATTGGGCAGAAGCTAAGCACTATGGGTAAGGTGATGAATAAATAACACAGACATTGTTTTTGGTCTCATAGAGCTTATAGACTAGAAAGAATCTTACAGAAAACTGAAGTTCTGTGCTTTCAGAAACTGCTGTGTCTTCACCCACACAAGACATACTGACAGTGTAGTACCTGCCATGCTGTGTTTTAGGAGAAGTGAGTAACGTGCTGAGTAAAATCAGACACGATTCTTGCCTTCACGGAGCCTGCAGTCTTGTGAGGGAAACATGAAATAATCACAGCACTAATGGTGCTTGCTGTAAGAGCGGACACAAGCGGAAGTGGGCTTGACGGGATTAAGAGAGTCCAGTTTGAGCAAGGACCACTTCAGTTGAGATTTGAAGGGTATTAGCTTGGTAATGAAGGGAAGGAACACACATTTTGGGTAATCCAAACAGTATATGAGAAGATGTTGTAAAGGAGAGGACCTGGAAGTCTTTGAGAGAGGCCAGTGTGGCTGTAGGCGCGTCCTGCGTCTGATGGGTCTGAGAGGTAGGCAGGGTGTTGTAGGCACAGAAGTTCAGAATCCTACATTGTGTTTTCTCAGTGGGTCTCTAGGTTAGTGCCTTAGGGCACGTAAGCCATGAAATGTGTGGGCCACAGAACTTTGAATCCAAGAGGCTTACTGCACCCGCAAGCAGAAACAAGACTGGTCAGCTGTCAGCAATGGCCACTAACATCGTTGACCAGCCTCTTGCCACTTAACTGTGATAGCGAAAGACTAACTTTTCACTTATTACTTATTTTTAAGGTATTCACATGTTTTTTTTATTTTGTTATTGTGTGTCTTGGTTAGAGTTGCTATTGTTATGATGAAGCACCATGATCAACGCAACTGGGAAAGAAAAGGTTTATTTTCCTTACGCTTACACATCACAGTCCATCACCACAGGAAGTCAGGGCAGGAACTCCAACAAGGCAGGGAAGGACCTGGAGGCAGGAGCTGATGCAGAAACCATGGAGGGACTCTGCTTACTGGCTTGTTCCTTATGGCTTGCTCAGCCTGCTTTCTTATAGAACCCAAGACCGCCAGCCCAGGGATGGCATCACCCACAAAGGGCTGTGCCCTCCCTCATCAATCACTAATTAAGAAAATGCCCTACGGCCAGATCTTATGGAGGCATTTTCTCAATTGAGGTTCCCTGCTTTCAGATAACTCTAGTTCGTGTGTCAAGTTGACATAAGACTAGCCAGCACAATTGTGTTTATATGATGTGTTTGCATGTGCGTTTGTATGATATGTATGTTTGCAAGTGCACGTGTGTGTGTGTGTGTGTGTGTGTGTGTGTGTGTGTGTGTGTGTGT
>CABHPH010132383.1:11123-40705 GCA_902168325.1 Peromyscus nudipes | reverse complement strand
TCATTCATTCATTCATTCATTCATTCATTCATTCAACAACTATTTATTGTGTGCCAACTGTGTGCCAGCCTGTGGTCTAAGTGCTAAGTGTATTGCAGTGAAACAATCTGATGGGAGAAAACTCTGCTCTCGTGGAGCTTACATTCTTATTAGGAAGATAACAGGAAAGCAAACACAGGGACCGGGGCATCTTAGTAGTAGAATGTTTGCCTAGAAGACACAAGGTTACACACACACACACACACACACACACACACACACACACACACACACACACAGAGAGAGAGAGAGAGAGAGAGAGAGAGAGTTCTATATTTACCATTGTAAAACAAAAAGAAAAGATGTCAAGTAATACTAAATGCCATGGAGGGTAGCTGTGGAAAGCCTCATGATAGTGTATAGCATATAACATTTACTGAGATCTTAATGCAGTGAGAGATGTCAGGGAACTGAATGCAAAGTAAACAGCATCAATGAAAACGGTTGAGGTGAGACACTTCTTGAGGGTTTTCAGGGAACAGCACAGAAGCTGAAAGGGTTGAAGCAGACCGAAGGAAGAGGGGACTGAAATGAAATGAAATGAAATGAAATGAAGAACCAAAAGACACATGGCAGCTAGAGACACTTTGTGGCCTACCTGCTGGGCCAAATTTTTTGAGTTTATAGTATGTTTAAAAACTAGTCTTGGTTTTATACTTTTTTGTTTTAGAGTTTCCATTTGTGAACTGGATGATTAATTAGGAACGTTTTATTTAGATATCTTGATATTTAATTGAGGCTGTTGAAACAGCTTGCGTATGTCTGAATTAGCTCAGAAGTCTTCATTTTCACAGGAAATATGATTCACAAATAAAATACGAAAGGGATTGATGCATGTATGGTGTAAGTGTTATCATTGGAAGAGGCTAGCTCTCAGAAGATGGCTTGGTTTTGGCATGATAATGTCTGACATTTACAAAGTGCTTTCAGATCTGTGATCTCATCAGGCTCTCATAACAAACCCCAAGAAGTGGGGAAGACAGGTGGCATGCTGATGTGGAAATGGAGGGAATTTGTATAGTTTAGCCTGTAATTATTCAGCCCATGAGTCATTATACAAGATTCAGACTCCTGACTTTAAACACACTCATTGCCCCCCACCCCCAAAACGGATCATTGAGTAACTTTTTGACTCAGAGGTCAACATTCTGAATCGACCAAATTATTAACTTGTTTCTCTTACCTCCCAAGTGCATAAACATGTGAGCTAACAATGGAGGAGGAGCCCCTGGTTTTTTCCCCTCCTTTAATTAAAAAAAAAAAAAATTCCCCAGAGCAGAGTCATAGACAGGATGCCTGTATGTCACTTTAAAAGCATGGCTCTATTCTCAAAGAAGATCCGGGTGGGTAGGACACTGACCACCTTGAAGATCACAATCATTGACTGCTCTATCCATTTCCGACCCTGGCAGACACTGATCTGAAAGAGGGCAGCAGCTCAGCTCTCTCTGAGTCCTAGTTCTGTTGGTTTTTGCTTTGCTCAATATTTTGACAGGTTAAACATATGTTACCTTCTTCTCCACCCATTGGATGTTAGTATTTTCCTAGTGATAGCTGGTAAAAAAGGGAAAGGAACCCTTCCCCATACTGGCACAGTCCCCTTCAACAACTGAAATGCTGATTTGCACAGGAGAGTCATTTTTGGACACTGCCAAGAAATTGGGTAACCAAGGAGAACAAAGAATTCCAGATTTCTAAATTCCAGAAGTGGAAAAATAATCCATGAGTCAGTAAACTTCTTTTATGACAAAAACTAAGACCTAATTCTCAGTTACTTCCAATTTCATCTCTACTTTCTCCTTAGACAAGCTTCAGATGTACTTTGCATCCTGTATTTCCAAATCAAACCTCTCAGCTCACCTTCGGAATCCTATATCCAGTTGCACACTTGACCTCCTCTGTGGGATGTCACAAAGCACGGTCAGACTTCAAATAGCTTCCTTCCCTGTCTGAGTCTTGTCCTATACAGTTGTACTTAGGGATCCTTGAATATCTCCCGGTTCTTCTTCCTAGCCCCAAACCTGTGGTTTGTTAAAGCTTTTTACTTCCTGAACGTATTCAAAATCCCTTTACTTCTTTCTGTCTCCATAGACTCCACTGGACTGTCACCTGTCACCTAGACTACTGCAGCACTCCCCAATCCTCCCACATCGATGGTCACTCCCTTTGAATCGGATCTCACTGCCTAAAAGGCAGTTTTTCTGTGATGAATGCTAGGGCACCCTCATGGTAAAACTACCATGGTTTTCTCTTCCCGAGCTCTGACCATAGGCACAAAACTCTTAATGTGTTCTTCCAGGCCTTGCATGATCTGACGTATGCTTGCTTTGCAGCCTCATCGTGAACTCCTTCAATCTCCACACTATCTTAAATAAAAACATTAAAAAACAAACAAAAAATCACCCCCCAAAAAACTCAGCCTTTTTCTATACCCCAAGCTAGCTTCAAACTTACAATATTCCTATCTCAGTGTTCTGACATGACAGGTATGAGTCACCACCGCCACTTAATCTTTACATTCTTAGCCATTTGGGTCCCTTTGGATGTAGACCTTTTGTGTATTTCGGTTTCTCTGTAAGAAGTGAATACTTATTTTCTGTTTCCCAGGTCTCTCTTAATTATCATCTAGATCCAAGTTTAAACAATGTCCTTAAGATAGCTATCCTTGGTTCCCTGAATAGGCCAATCCGTTTGTTACGAGATGCCACAGCACTGTGGTATGGCTACTTGATGACTCTTTTAAAATTCAAAACAATTTATAAAATGGTGGTGGTGGTTCACGCCTTTAACCCCGCCCCCCCTCAGGCAGCAGGGGCAGTGGATCACTGAGTTGAAGGCCATCCTAGTGTACAGAGTGAGTTCCAGGTCAGCCAGGGCTGTTACACAGAGAAACCCTATCTTGAAAAAAAAAAGATAAAAAGAAACAAATAAAAAAGAATTGATAGATCAACATCAGGGAGTGGCAGCCAGGTGGAAAGAGCGGTAGCCTTCACCTTCCTTGTCAAAGGCTACATCACTAACCCTTTAGCAAAGACTTCTCTTCCCTTTCTTCCACTCTCCACCCTCCTCTGTCACCCTATGTTTCCGCTCTCCTCTTTCCTTCCATTCACTTTCCTTTATGCTGTTTTATGTTTTCCTATTATGCTCTTCAGAGTATGCTATGTGCTGCAGCCTGGATTGGAATTCACTGCATAGGCCAGACTGGCCTTAACCTTGTGATCCTCCTATCTGTGCCTCCCAGAAGCTGAGATCATTTATAGTCATGTGCAGCCCCATGCCTTCTTTCTATGAGATCTTGTGGATCCTGTCTCTAAAAACAGCCAGGTCACTTCCTGCTCTGCCAAGTCCCACAGTAAAGGGGTTAGTCTGTCTGAAAAACAGCCCTTCTAAGTTGCCTACCTACTAGGGGGCCTCGGCTCTGGACAGCCAGCCTTCCTTCAGGGGGCTGCTCTTCCAAGGATAGGCCAAGGCATAGATGACCTCCCAGGCTGGTGTTGTGGATCTTAAAGCTTTACTGTCTCCGCTCACTAAGTGTGAGTTCCTTGAGGGCAAGATTTCACCATGGGGTTCCCAGTGCTTACCACAAAGCACACAACCATGCTCCTAAGAAACACTTGTGGGATGAGGGACTATGTTCCAGTAAATTGAGTCAGTACTTTATTCACAGAGTAATAAGTAATGGAAATTTTAAGCTTTTTAATTCTTCCTTAAACTACCGACTAAATTGCTTATCCATGTCCAAATTCAGATCGTTTCCTAGGTTTTATAATGGTATTTTCTGTGACTGAAACAGAATGCTCCTGCCAATTCAAATACCAGTGTAATGAGAGGAATAAACAGTCGTGCAACTGGAATTTCTAATGTAAATCATTGAAAATATTGGCGTCTAATGGTACCACTGGAATAATTTGCTGACCTTTTTTTAATTGTGTTTCCTTTATTAATAGAAATACACTTTAAAAACCAGATCTATCTTTGGAATAAAATTGAACAGATAATACTGAGCTCTTACATGCACATTGACCCTGCACATGCACAGTCTCCCACCACTAACACCATGCTCCAAAGTGAAGCTTTGTTACAGTTGATGAATCTACACTGAAGCCTCATATAGCCCAAAGTCAACAGTTCACATTAGGGCTCACTTACAGTGTTGAACAGATTCTTTACTCAATGTATGCTGCAATTTTTATTGCAAATGAAATCAAAATTGCTTTCTCTGTACCTATTAATATGATTAACTCATTTTCTTTATTTCTTTTTTGTTTGTACTTTGTTGTGGGATTACATTGGTTGATTTTCTTACATTGAACCAGGCTTATAGATCTAATATAGATCCACTGTATAATTCTTTTTGTTACATTCTATTTGATGATATTTTATGGAAGAGATTTATAGTCATGTCCATACAAGACTAGTCTGTAGTTTTAATGTCAGTCTGATATGGATATTGGGAAAATGCTGGCCTGTGAAGGAGAAAACAAAAAATTCTTTTAATTTCTTGGTACAATCTTTCCGTGAACACATTTGGCCCCACTGCTATCTTGGAAAGTTATTGATTACTGATTCAATGTTAGTAGGTCTAAAAACTGGCCACTTTTTTTGATTGTGTATTTCTTCTTAGGAATTTTGGCAGAAGCTAGGAATCGGTCCATTCTTTCTAAGATACCACAATTTTTGTAGCATTCCATTGCTGTCCTTTGAATTCCACAGACTCTGAAGTGAGGTCCTTGCTTTTATTTTATTTTTAATATAGCACCTTGTGTCATCTTTGTTCTTCAGTGTATCAAGAGACATATCTAACTTATCCACAGAGCTGGTTTTTGGTTTGGTTGGTTTATCTGTTTTCCTGTTTCAAATTTGATTAATTAATGCTTATTATTTTACCTCTTCATCCTTCTTTGAATTTAATTACGTCTTCTGTTTTTGAGTTTCCCAAGGTGAAAGGTTAGATTATTGTTTTTAAATCTTTGTTCTTCTAAAATATATACATTCATTGCTAAAAATTCTCCTCTGAGGAACAAAGATAATTTTTTCTTTTACTCCACCTCACAAATTTAATAGTTACATTTTCATTTACTTCAAAGTACTCATAAATTTATCTCCAGATTTCTTCTTTACTCTATGTATTGTTAGAAATGTGTTGTTTAATCTCTGAATGCTTTTTATTTTCTCACTTTCTTTCTGTCATTGATGTCTAGTTTAATTCTACTGTGGTCTGAGTGAAAGCATTTTGATATTTCTATTGTTTTAATTGGTTCAGATTTAATTAATGTATTTAATAGTTCAGAATGTGGTCTGCTTTTTGTATATGCTCAACATTTTTTTAAATTTTTTAAATTTCTAATGTAAATCATTACATTAGATTTTCAAAGATGTTAAACCTGCTTTTAATAAAAGGTGTATAACCTATTATTATCGGGCGAAATAATTTATAGGCATCAACCTTTTTGAGAAAGTCTTGCTATGAATCATAAGCTGGCCTGAAACTCAGAATCTTCCTGCTTCTGCCTTCTCAGTGCTTAGAAGTACAGGCTTTTGTCACCATGGCTGCCTTGTAGATATCAACTGTAGCCAATGAACTGATGATGCCACTGAATTTAACCACATGGTTACTGATAATTCTGCATGCTGCATGTGGTTATTTTTGATGGAGAGGTCTTCAAGTCTCCAACTATTTCTCCTTATAGCCCTGTCAGTTTTGGTGCATGTATTTTAGTGCACTTTTATTAGGTGCTGTTTTCTCTAGTGGTTATATTGATCTTGAATGAATGGATGTATTAGGTATATAGCAAGCAAAATTAAAGAACAGATAGTGTAGCCGATAGATAAAAAACAGCTGATAGATAGCAAAAGATCCTCAAATTGGGAGTTTACAACACCCAGCAGAAGCTGGCCGTGGAGAAGCATGCCTTTAATCCCAACACTTGGGAGGAAGAGGTAGGCAGGTCTCTGAGTCTGAGGCCAGCCTAGTCTAGAGTGAGTCCCAGGAGAACCAGGGGTACACAGAGAACTCCTGTCTTAAAAAAAAAACCAGAAAACAAAAGCAAAAACAAACAATAACAACAACAAAAGACCACCCAGGAGAGACAGCTGGAGTAGCTTGATTGAGAGAGCAAGGAAACATAACTTCACCAAACCTAAGGCTCACAAGCATCCAGCAGCAATAGCCTGGGGAAATTGAGGAAGTCAGCTAGAGTTCCCCATTGTGCTTCTTCTCCAAGGATAAGCTTTTGACACTCTGTTTCCAACATAGGTATTTTTCTGCTGAAGGATAAACTTTGTTGGAAATGTTTTCTCCTCCTAGCTGTTCTCAAAGGCATGAGTGTTTATTATTAGGCTGTTTTGCTGGTCTTCCCTCCCTGGGTTTCCGGAGTCATGGGTCCAGCATGATAGAAGACAGTGGATAAACATACATATGCTTGGGTCTGAGATCAAGGAGGGTCCCCTCACTCCCACAACCTGATTTCAATAAGTGTAAACAGCATACAATAATTTACCAAGAGATTGTATATTACAGGCACATACACATTAAAGGTTGATATAAAATCACTGAGAATTGACTCATTATTTTGTAATGGCCTTTAAAAACATGTAATTTTCCCGTCTTTGATGTCCAAAATTAACATAGCTAAGTAGCTACCCAAGATTTTGTTTAAATTAGTGTTAGTGTGATATCTTTCTCCATACTTTAAATTTATGTGTCCTTATATTTACAGTAGACTTCATACACACACACACACACACACATACACAGAGTGTTTTTGAGACAGGGTTTCTCTGTGTAGCCCCGACTGTTCTGGAACTCGCTTTGTAGGCCAGGCTGGCCTTGAACTCAGAGCTCCACGTGCCTCTGCCTCCTGAGTGCTGGGATTAAAGGCATGCACCACCATGCCTGGCCCTCTTTATTTTTTTTCATTCAATAATTATATTTATGATATTCATTAATTACATTAATTGCATTGATTTATTACATTCAAGATATTATGTCCTGATACTACTGTCCATTTGTGGTGTTTTTCCATCACACAAAACAGAGATTCTGTACTTAGGAAATCATTGCTCTATATTTCGTTCTTCTCTATCTTTAGATAGCGTCTAATCTTTCTGTCTCTATGAATTTGTATATTCTATATATTTCATGTAATACAATTCTATAGTATTTGTCCTTTTTTAATGTAAAAACATTTTATGTACAACTGCAGGAGAAATAATACACAGATAGCTTGAACATAAAAACAGGTTATAATTCAAAAGTCCAGTGTTATTTTAAACAGTAAAATATTTTCTCTGTAGAAAATAGTATAAATGATAACATTTCCCAATAAGCCTTTTTAAGCCAAATGATAGCTGAATTATACATATAAATATTGATTAGATTCTGGGATACAGAAGAAACCTATCTTCATCTATTCAGAGAGCTATTGTTTTACTTAAGTTGTGTACGTGAGCTTCCTATTTATCTTCTCCTTCATTGTTTGATTTACGGCAGACATTTTTCTATAGGCTAATCCATATTAGACAGGGTTTCTCTGTGTAGCTTTGGAGCCTGTCCTGGAACTCTCTCTGTAGACCAGGCTGACCTTGAACTCACAGAGATCCACCTGCTTTGCCTCCCGAGTGCTGGGAATAAAGGCGTGTGCCACCACCGCCTGGCTAAACTAATTTTTAAAGTTAGCATAAACGGTAACAGATTTCATTACGGTAGCTTCATATATATGTATCATTATCATAGTAGGTTTTTTACAGACAAAATACAGTATGGTCTTATTTTTTCATCCAGTTTTCTAACCTCTTTTAATTGGTGTATTTGGAACATTGACCATTAAAGTAGTTATTGATATTATTGGATTAATTTAATATATCCATTACTATTTTCTATTCATTGTTCTTTGTGCAGACTGCTGACTCCTACTCTTTCTCTGATGTTAAAAGAATTTTTACTTCCTTTTTAAAAAATTTCACTTTATTATTGTATGTGTATAGTTGCTTTGCCTGCACGTATGTCTGTGCACCACATGCATGCCTGGTGCTCACAAAGGTCAGGAGAGGGTGTTACGGATCCCCTGGGACTGGAGTTACAGACAATTTTGAACTGACATGTGGGTCCTGGGAATCAACCCCAGGTCCTCTGCAAGATCAACAAGTGCTCTTACTGCTCAGCCATCTCCTTAGCCCCAGTCATTTAAGTTTTAAATGAGTGTTTTATGTGAGTATATTAGATTTTTCTCTCAGCATATCAATTACATTAAGAAAAACTTTCGGTGGTTGCCTTGGAGTTTACAACATAGTTTTATAAATAACTCATTCTTTTTCCTTTATGTGTGTGCTTATATACATAATTACTTTTGTCTCCCTGTTGAGGTTGCTTTTGCTGTGTAACTCAGGTTCTTTGAACTCATGGTTCTGTCTTCATCAATCCAAATGCTGGGATTATAGGTATGCATCATCACCCTTGCTCAAGCCATTTTCAAACAATCCTCCATTGTTTTATTATCTTATATCCTCTTTATGACTACCATTATGTATTATGCATAGGTAGAAATATATTATATATGCAGATATAATTTAATATGTTGTGACTATTATTATTATTATTTTGAACAAGTATGTTATCTATTAGATTAAGATTATGAAGAGCTTTTATTCAGTTTCACTTATACCTTTTTAATGCTCTTCATTTCTTTACATAGTTCCAAATTTCATATATATAAGATTCTTGTATATATAACTTTCATATACATATAATTCTCTTTCCTCTGAAGAGCTTATTTTAATATTATTTATTTATTTTATGTGTATGAGTGTTTTTCCTGAGTGTATGTCTGTACACCATATGCACACCTAGTACCTACAGAAGCCACAATAGGGCATCGGATCCACTAGGACTGTCATTATAGATGGTATGAGCTGCCATGCGGACCTTGGGAATCAAAACCAGGTCCTCTGGAAGAGCAGCCAGTGCTCTTAGCCAAAAAACCATCTCTCCAGCCCCCTAAAGAACTTAATTTAACATTTTTTTGAAGAGCAGATCACAAGAAGAAAAAAAGAAAAAAAGATCACTTTTAACAAATATCCTTAATGTTTGTTTGTCTGAGAAGTTATTATATCACCTTTAGCTCTGACAGAAATTTTTTCATGATAAATAATTCTAGGTTGCTGTTTTTGTTTTCCCCCAACATTTAAGTATTTCAGTGTACTCACTTTTTATTCACACAATTTCTTAGAGAATCAGATGCTATTTTAATCTCTATATAAGTTTTTTTCCTGCTAAAAGTTGCTGAGGATTATGCTCATTGTTAATAAAAAGCTGATAGGCCAGTAGCTGGGCAGGAAGTTAGGCAAGAAAGCCAAACTGAGAATGCTAGGAAGGAGGAGGGTGGAGTAAGGAGTTGCCAGCCAGATGCAGAGGAACCAAGATGAGAATGTTATACTGAGAAAAGGTACCAAGTCAAGTTGCTAAACATAGATAAGAATTATGGGTTAATTTAAGTGTAAGAGCTAGTTAGTAATAAGCCTGCTACTAGCTGAGCATTTATAAGTAATATTAAGCCTCTGAGTGGTTATTTTGGAACTGCCAGGCAGTGGGGTAGGGAAGAACCATCTGACTACAGAAAGTGGTGATAGACACTTAAATCCCAGGTCCTGAGAAGCTGAAACTGGATAATCATGCATTTGAGACCAGCCTGGACTACTAAATGGGTCCCAGGCTAGCTGGGTTACTTATACAGAACTTTTTTCTCTTGTATTCTGGATATTTCTTCCTTCCTTTGATTTTTGTAATATCTTGTGCCTAGCTGCAGTTGTTCTGATTGTTTATTTGATATTCATCCTTCCTGAGGTTCTCTTACCTTTCTGAGTATATAATTTGATGCCTCACAATAATCTTGGTTTAAAAAAAAAGATATAACTTCATGATTGTCCTTGAATTTGTGATCCTCCTACCTTAACATACTAAGCACTAAGATCACTGGTAAAAACAAAACATACTTGACATTAAGCATTTCTTAGACTTTTTTTTCTATTTATTTCTCTTTCATACCCTGATATGTTATATCCTTTATAGTTGACTCATACTTCTTGAACATTGTGTTTTCTGTTTTCTGCAGAGAATTGTTCACTTTGCTTTTCAATTTGAGATGTGTCTGTTGATATATCTTTAAGCACAGCACTTTTTCCCCAAGATAGGGTTTCTCTGTGTAGTAGCTCTGCCTCTCTTGTACTCACTATGTAGACCAGGATGGCCTTAAACTCAGAGAGATCCACCTGCCTTTGCCTCATGAGTGTGAGGATCAAAGGCATGCACCACCATTGCCTTAGATGTGTTCATACTACTAACAAGACTGTGATAGCTATTCATGGTTGTCAACTTGACTACATCTGGAATTAACTAAAACTCAAAAATGGAGGGGCACACCCCTGATGAAATTTTGCTTAATTTTAAGTGAGAAGATCCACTTCTAATCTGGTTTAAAGTGGGAAGACACACCTTTAATCCAGATGTTTTGAAATGGGAAATTCTACCTCTCATCTGAACCACACTTTCTGCTGGAAACCTATATATAAGAACATGGAAGAAAGATGCTTTTGCTCTTTACCTGCTTTCTCTTGCCTTCCTGGCAAGTTCATTGGCACTAGAGCCTATTTCCTACATGATCTCAGTGTATACTTGTAGCATGAATCTTAGAAGGTCTTATTAATAAAATCAAACCTGAGTCAGGTATTGGGGTGAACACTGGAAGGCCAGAGAGACAGAATAAGCCACAGCTATCTCACCTCACCAGATCCTCAGCTGGTCTTGTTTCCTCAGACTGGATGCCCCGAGCCCTCATCCAGAATGGGTCTCAGCTGAACTGCTGCTAGAAGCCTGAAAGCTTAACCAGCCATATGCTTCTCCAGGCCAAAGGCTTCTCCAGGCCAAAGGCCTCTCCAGGGCAAATGCCTCTAGTTTCTGGTCCTCACGCCTTATATATCTTTCTGCTTTCTACCACCACTCCCTGGGATTAAAGGCGTGCTTTCTGGGATTAAAGGCGTGGGTCACCATGTTTGGGTGTATCCTTGAATACATGAATTTCTGCCTCTGGAATGCTAGGATTAAAGGCGTATGCTACCACTGCCTAACCTCTATGTTTAATATTGTGGCTGCCCTGTTCTCTGACCCCAGATAAGTTTATTAGCATACACAATATTTTGGAACACAATACCACCACATATACTGAAGACCATCTGAAACATCTAGTCTGTACTGAACAACTAGTGGATTCTTGGATAGCCATTGTGGGATTAGCTGGACCACAGCTTGTAAGTCATTCTAAGGAACACTCTTTCTATAGATATAGATTCATTTTATAAGTTCTGTTACTCTAGGGAACCATTTATCTCTCTCACATTGTCCATCTATTCAAGTTTTGATTTGTTTGTCATTTGTCTTGGTTCTAGAGCTAGAAACTAGCTTCTCACATGCCATATACACATATTACCAATGAGCACCTCTAGCCCTACTCAATTGTTCTTACTCTTTGTGGTGGTTTGAATGAGAATGGCCCCCATTGGCCCATATATTTGAATGCTTAGTCACCAAGGAGTGGAACCATTTGAGAAGAATTTGGAGGTATGGCTGTGTTGGAGTAGAAGTGTCCTTCTTGGGGGAGGTGTGTCAGTGGGAGTGGGCTTTACAGTTTCAAAAGTCCCAAGCCAAGTCCAGTGTCTCTCTTCTCTTAGTGACTGCTGCCTGCAGATCAGGTTGTAAAGTTCTCAGTTACTGCTTCAGCACCATGCCTACCTGCTTCCCATCATGAAAACCATGGACCAACCCCCTATAACTGTAAGCAAGCCCTCAATTAAATGCTTTATTTACTAAAAGTCGCCTTGGTCATGGTGTCTTTTCACAGCAATAGAGCAGTAACTATGACATTCGTTGTCTATTCTTTCTACAGGATCCATTAACATGTGAATTATAGTTGTTTTAAAATTGACAATCTGATCATTCCACCTTCTCTGCCATATACAAATCTAAGTTATCTATTTGCTTTGTCTCTTAAACTTTACTTTTTGCCCTTCCCTACACTTTGCAATTTTTGCTGAAATTCAAACATGAAAGGAACTCTGTTAATGAGCATCTATGAATTTGATGGTGAAGTGGAGTGGGGAGGGAAAACATTCTTTAGTCTTATGATTAATTTTTGGTCTATTAGTGATTCCATGCCCCTGGCTATAAATCTCATGTTTCTCCACCAGTCTTGAGGGAAACAGACTGGCTAGAGTCGGAGTCATTCTGTATTTCTGTTTCCCAGATCAGTTAGACTGCAATAACAGTCTAATAGGTTAACCACTGGCAATAGTTTCTCATGAAGATAAGCCTTGTAAGGAACAGAATACATTGGCATTTTTCAAAATGGTTATTCTTCCCTTCCCCCTACTGGAAGCCCAGGGTCCCCAACCTTCATCTTCACTGAGACAGCATAGAAGTCCTGAGGTAAATCTTATGGAATACCCAGCAAATAGACTTGTCCATACTGAATGTATAGAAATCAATCAATTACAGTCTAGGTGTTTTTTTCTGTCTTATATCAATTCATTTGGAGATTTCTGAGACAGAGTCTCTGCGTAGATAAGTTGCAGTTCTCTTCATCTCCCTGTCTCTACAGTTTGAGGGACAATGCCTTTCCTTTTGACCCTACATCTGTGACATCTAACAAGTATTGTTGATTTCCCTCCCAATTTGTTCAGTGTTTTATTTATTAGGATTACATGACAGCTTCCACACTCTCTACATGCTGGGCAGGAAACCAGAAAATATCTGTTGGGCTTTGTCATCAATCAGAAAAGATGAACACAGACATCTTTGCAACTCTTAGATAAAATTCAGGAAAATCGTAATCTGTGTTGAAGAGTAAGATATTGGCAGGCTAGAAAAGTAAACTTTTCATTATGTATTAATTGTATAACTGAACAAACAGTTCTTATGTTTTCTTGGCCATGCTTAAGTTTTCCATAAGAGAAGAATATCAAAATTGGAGTGAGGCAGCAATAATGGCTTGCTTTCAGAATACAGAGGTTACATTCCAAGCCACACTTTATTTATTTGTATTTTGTTCAATTTCTGCATCATCATTTCTTCCCCTTGTGCTATTTTTTCTTAAGAAATGTTTTATTCATTTTGCATACCAATCACAGATTCCCCTCTTCCCTCCTCCTACCCTCCAACCTTCCCCCCCCCCAAACTACCCCCCATTCTCTCCTACAAGAAGGTACACTTCCCATGGGGAGTCAGCAGAGCCTGGTACATTCAGTAAAGGCAGGTCCAAGCCCCTCCCACGGCCTCAAGGCTGTGTGAGGTGTCCCACCATAGGCAGTGGGCTCCAAAAAGCCAGCTCATGCACCAGGGATGTATTCTGATCCTACTGCCAGGGGGCCCCTTAAGCAGATCAAGCTACACAACTGTCTGATTATGTAGAGGGCCTAGTCTAGTCCTGTGGAGGCTCCACAGGTGTTGGTCTAAGTTTCATGAGTTCCCACTAGTTTGGTTTGGTTGTCTCTGTAGGTTTCCCCATCATGATCTTGATGCCCCTTGCTCATAGAATCCCTCTTCTCTCTCTTTGACTGGACTCCTGGAGCTTGGCCTAGTATTTGGCTATGGATCTCTGCATCTGCTTCCATCAGTTACTGGAGAAAGGCTCTGTGATGACAGTTAGGATATTCACTGATCTGATTACTGGGGTGAGCCAGTTCAGGCACCCTCTCCACTAATGCTAATAGTCTAAGCTGGAGTCATCCTTGTGGATTCCTAGGCACTTACCTAGCACCCGGTTTCTCCCTTACCGCATAATGTCTCCCTTTATCATGGTATCTCTTTCATTGCTCTCCCACTCCGTCCCTCCCCAGCTCAACCATCTTGTTCCCTTATGTTCTCATCCCACATCCGCAAACCTCCATTGCCCCCCATCCCCAGTTTACTCATGGAGATCTCATCTATTCCCCCAAGGGTGATCCATGTGTCCCTCTTTGGGTCCTCCTTGTTAGCTAGCTTCTCTGGAGCCGTGGATTATAGTCTGGTTATCCTTTGCTTTACATCTAGTATCCACTTATGAGTGAATACATACCATGTTTGTCCTTCTGAGTCTGGGTTACCTCACTCAGGATGATACTTTTCTAGCTCCACCCATTTGCCTGCAAATTTTGTGATGTCATTGTTTTTTCTGCTGAAGATTACTCCATTGTGTACATGTACCACATTTTCTTAACCCATATTTTGGTTGAGGGGCATCTAGGTTGTTTCCATATTGTAGCTATTACGAATAATGTTGCTATGAACATAGTTGAGCATGTGTCCTTGTGGTGTGATTGAGCATTCCTTCAGTATATGCCCAAGAGTGGTAATGCTGGGTCTTGAGGAAGGCTGACTTCCAATTTTCTGAGAAGTCACCATACTGATTTCCAAAATGGCTGTACAAGTTTGTACTCCCACCAACAGTGGAGGAGTGTTCCCCTTGCTCCACATCCTCTCCAACATAAGCTGTCTGCAGTGCTTTTGATCTTAGCCATTCTGACAGGTGTAAGATGGTATCACGGAGTCATTTTGATTTGGATTTCCCTGATGATTAAGGACGTTGAGCAATTCCTGAAATGTCTTTCAGCCATTTGAGACTCTTCTTTTGAGAATTCTCTGTTTAGCTCTGTAGCTCATTTTTTAATTGGATTGTTCAGTATTTTGCTGTCTAGTTTCTTGAATTCTTTATATATTTTGGAGATCAGCCCTCTGTCAAATGTGGGGTTGCTTCACTTTGACTGTAAAGTATTTCTCTAGGGAGAGGCTACCTGCTGAATTACCCATCTTCAGCTTCATAAATGGAAACTACTGGAATATATACCACATCTAGTATAAAATCACTTCACTTCTTTTTAGGAAGATCCTAGCTTGCCATTTGATTTTATGAATTTCTTAGAGACAACAGCAATGTGGTTATTAAAGAAACCTGACTCAACTCTGATGACGTTTGGATTTGTCTTAGTCAGTGTTCTATTGCTGTTAAGAGGCACTATGACCATAGCAATTCTTATAAAAGAAAGCATTTAATTGGAGCTGGCTTAATTTCAGAGGTTTAGTCCATTGTCATGATGGCAGCGAGCATGGTGGCATGCAGGCAGACATGGTGCTGGAGAGGTAGCTGAGAGTTCTACATCTGGATTGGCAGGAAGCAGGAAGAGAGAGTGATACTGGGCTTGGCTTTTGCTTCTCAAACCTCAAGGCCCACCCCCAGTGACATACTCCCTGAAACAAGGCCACATCTACTCCAACAAGGCCATGCCTCCTAATCCTGGTCAAGTAGTGCTACTCCCTAATGACCAAGCATTGAAATATATGAGCCTATGGGGGGAGTTATTTTTATTCAAACTGCCACAGGATTCATGTCACTTTAATACCATTTCTGCTTACTCAAACCTCCTGAGACATTTATTTTACAATTATAGTTTTCTGCTTTATCACAATCAGAATTGGTGCTAGTGTTCACTTGCCTATCTCCACAAATATCTTAGCATGATATGTTAACTTCCTATGACATATACTGGTGAGTCATCTCAGGATTATTCATATTTGTTTTCTTGATTCTTTTACATCATATTATGGCTATTTTCTATGCCACACACTCAGATTAACAGAGATTTGGATTTTATACAAATTATATATTAGTTCAGAAATATATTAGAAGCTAAGATCAAATTCTAAGTTCCTTGTTGTATTATTAGCCCTGGCAGCCAATCTTCTTCTACCACCTACATGATATAGGGAAATAAGTCTATGGTTCCTGACATTTCAATTGAGCAAATTAGTATGTATTGAATAGGTGTCTTAGTTATTTTTATATTGCTGTAATAAAACACCATAACCAAGGCTACTTACAAAAGAAAGAATTTGATTTGGCTTATGGTTTCAAAGGGTTAGAGTCTATGGTGGTGAAGTTAAGAACAGGAGTGAGTTCATATCTTGATCCACAACCGCAAGGCAGAGAGAGAGAGTACTAGGAATCTCACAAGTCTTTGATAGAAATCTTGGAGCCCACCCCCAGTGACACACTTTCTCCAATCAGGTCACATCTCCTAATCTTTCCCAAACAGTTCTACCAACTGGTGACCAAATATCCAAATATAAGTGCTTATGGGGGCCATTCTCATTTAAACCAACACAATAGGTTTTATAGAAGTCTTTAAATTCTCAGACAACTAGACATGTGACTAAAATCTGTAGTAGAATTATGTTAAGTTGCGCTACTTTTATGTTGCATTTGTTTAACTCTGTGAAGCTATGTTACTGTGCCTGTGTAAAACACCTGATGTTCTAATAAAAAACTAAACAGCCAATGGCAAGGCAGGAGAAAGGATAGGCATAGTTGGCAGACAGAGAGTATAAATAGAAGAAGAAATCTTAGAAGAGGGAGATCTAGGATCCAGAGAAGGAGGAGGACTTCAGGGGCCAGCCACCCAGCCACTCAGCTATACAGCAAGCCATGGAGTAAGAATAAGATTTACAGAAGTAAGAGAACAGGAAAAACCCAGAGGCAAAAGACAGACGGGATAATTTAAAGTTAAGTAAAGCTATATAGAAACAAGACAAGCTAGGGCGGGCATTCATAATTAAGACTAAACCTCCATGTGTGATTTATTTGGGAGCTTGGTAACAGGCCCCCAAAAGAGCCAAAAAACAAACAACAACAAGAATCAAAAGACTCTGTCTGTATTCCTAAGCCATTTGTCAATTGATAATAGATCCTGTAAGTCTTAGTGTTCATTAACTTTTTATTTTTACCACGTGCAATAAATGTGAATCTAAGCTGGACATGGTGGTTCATGATTTTGATCTCAATGTTTATGAGGCAGATTGTGGTGATTTGAGAGAAAATGGCCTCCAAAGGGAGTGGCACTATTAGGAGATGGGGCTTTGTTGGAGTGGGTGTTGCCTTGTTGGAGGACGTATGTTCCTGTGGAGGTGGGCAGTGAAGGACAGAACGCTAGTGAAGATGTAACTGAATGAGGGGGCCATGTTTCAGTCCCAGTAAGCAGCAGAATTTTACGGCTTTGGCCATGTGGTTTTGGCTTAAGAGTTAAGGATAGAAGAAATGGACTATGGAAGTTGCCTCTGCATCTAAGGAAAGCCACTGAGGTCAGGCATATGTCATAGGGTGTCCCTGATTGGAGGCCTAGTGAGGCTATTGTGTGAAGCTATGAAGTTGAAGCCTAGATTGCCTTGGAGACCCCAAGATGTTGGAGATACCAGGGCCATGGAATGCCTGTCCAGGAAAGCTGCTAACAGGGTGGAACCAGCCGAAGAGAAAGAAGTGTGTTGCAGTGAACTAAACTGAAAGGAGTTGGGGATCTGAAGAGTGTTTTCACATCAGACATGGAGATGCAGAGTTTGGGGTTTGCTCAGCTGGTTTTCAGTCTTGCTTTGGTCCAGTATTTCCTTGCTAAGCTCCCTTCCCTGCGTTTTGGAATGGTAATGTATATCCTGTGACATTATATGTTGGGAGTATGTGATCTGATTTTTGATTTTAGTTTTACAGGTGATTACAGTTAAGAGGTTATATGAATCTCAGAAGAGACTTTGAATTTTAGACTTTTAAATCAGTTTTGGACTGTTATAGACTATGGGAACTTTTGAAGTTGGACTGAATGCGTTTTTGCATTATGATATGGCTACAAGCCTTTGGGGGCCAGGGAGTGGAATGTGGTGGTTTGAAAGAAAATGCCCCCCCAAAGAGAGTGGCACTCTTAGGAGATGTGGTTTTGTTGGAGTGGGTGATGCCTTGTTGGAGGAAGTGTGCCACTGTGGGAGTAGGCTTTGCGGTCTCATATATGCTCAAACCATGATCAGCGTGACACTCAGACCACTTCCTGTTGTTTGAATCTTAGATGGACTTTTATTAAAAAAAAAACCAGAGCCAGCTATCAGGGTGAAAACTGAAAGATCAGAGAAGCCGAGCAGCCAGCCACTAGTTCTTACCTCTATGAAATCCTCAGCCTAAAGAAAGCAAGTTCCTGTTTCCTCATGCCTTATATACTTTTCTGTGACCTGCCATACTACTTCCTAGGATTAAAGGCGTGCCACCACTGCCTGATTCTGTTTCTCTCATGTAGCACAGTGTGGCCTTGAACTCACAGAGATCCAGATGGATCTCTGCCTCCTGAGTGATAGGATTAAACGTGTGTGCCATCACTATCTGACCTCTATGTCTAATTAGTGGCTGGCTCTGTCCTCTGATAACCACATAAACTTTATTGGGGTACACAATAATTCACCATAACTTCCTGTTGCCTGCAAGATGTAGGACTCTCAGCTACTTCTCTAGCACCATGTCTGCCTGCATGCCACCATGTCCTACCATGATGATAGTGGACTGAACCTCTGAAATGTAAGAGAGCCACCTCAATTAAATATTTTCCTTTATAAGAGTTTCCCTGGTCATAGTGTCTCTTCACAGCAATAGAAACCCTAAGACACAGAGGCATGCATATCTCTTCAAGTTTTAGGCCAGCCTGGTCTACATATGGGATTCCAGGACAACCATGACTACATAGAGAGACCCATCTCAAAAATATAATTAACTAAACAAGCCAAAGAAAATGAGATTTAAAAAAAAACATTATTTATATCTAAGTGGCAAAACTCTGCATTCTCAGATATCAACTTTCACAAATGAAATACTAGGAACTGAAAGAAGCAAGGGTGTGTTTGTAGATGGATACTCAGAACTTATGAAGGGGGATAAAGGAAATATAAGCTAGAGGACTTTTCTGAGGACAGAACATCCTTATTGATTTGAGAGACTATGTGGCAAACACTAATGGAGGGCTATTTACAGAGGATCAGAGCAACAGCCAGTTATTATGCTGTTAGACAAGATAGGCTAAAGGGTTTTCAAGGGAAATTTCATGGAGGCTGATGGATGGCTCAAGAGACACACAGTATTTTTTCTTTTTCCTTTTTTCTTTCCTTTCTTTCTTTCTTTCTTTCTTTTCTTTCTTTCTTTCTTCTTTTTTCTTCTCTTTTTTTTGAAGTCAGTTAAGCTTCAGCTTAACAAACACTGCACTACACCGAATAAAAGATAGGCTGTTTATACTAGGGGAAGAGGAAGAGCAAATCAATGGAGGGAAACAATAATATAAAAGGAGACATCACTCCACAACCTTGAGTTAAGTTAAACCTTAACTACTAGTTAAGATTGCTTTCTCTGCACAAACTGCTACAGAAATGGACTGAAAATTGCTAGGTTTGGCAACCATCATTGATTTGAATGAATTGTATTTTATACCTGTACTTGAAGCCTTCTCATCCATAAATGAATGAACTGTCTTTCTGTGACAAAGCAGCATTAATAGAAAAACAGTATCACTCTAAACTCCACTCATTGAAAAGCCAATGAGATACAAGAAGTTCCTTAAAGTCAGTCATATCACTATGCAGATTCCCCAAATAGAAAAAAAAAGTTGAACTATTAGGTCATACCTTGAAGTAGACAAATTTACAAACTTGTTTTGTTAGTGCGCTGGTTAGTTTTTGTCAAGTTGACACAAACTGGAGTCCCATGGTAATAGGTAACCTAAATTGAAAAACTATCTCCATCAGACTGGTCTTTGGGGCTTTTATTGATTCCTGATTGATAAGTGAGTACTCAGATCACTGAGGTTAGAATCATTCCTGCACTGGTCAGTTGGGGCTGTATGAGAATGGTAGCTGAGTAAGTGTTCCTCCACGGCCTCTGCATCAGCTCCTGCCTCCAGGTTCCTGCCCTGTTTGAGTTCCTGTCCTGACTTCCTTCAATGATGAACAGTGATATGGAAGTATAAGCCAAATAAACCTTTTCCTCCTCAAATTGCTTTTGGTGATAGTGTTTATCACAGTAACAGAAAGTGAACTAAGACAGATAGAATTAACCCCGAGGAAAATGACACTGAAGCACTGGCTTCAATCATTGTGAAGGGCTAGATGAAAGTGAAGTGAGAATGGTCTTGAAGCTGTGATTGAAGGAGACACAGGGGGTTGGAGGAATAATTAATTCTTGAACATCAAGAGTTTTTGACACCAGGTGGTGGTGGCGGCGGCAGCGGCGGCGGCGGCAGCGGTGGCGGCGGCGCACGCCTTTAATCCCAGCACTCGGGAGGCAGAGGCAGGCAGATCTCTGTGATTTCGAGGCCAGCCTGGGCTACAGAGCGAGTTCCAGGACAGGTTCCAAAGCTACACAGAGAAACCCTGTCTCGAAAAACCAAAAAAAAAAAAAAAAAAAAAGAGTTTTTGACAACATGGAGAAGTTAAAGTTAGTAAAAATATTGTCAAGGTTACTATAATGAAAAGGAAAATGATGTAATATGTGAGTCTAAACAGAGGGGAAATATTCACCCCCAAGGACATTTGGCATTAACTGAAGTATTTTTATTTTATTTATTTATTTGTGTGGGGGGACATTCGCACTTGTGCATGCTTTGTGTGTGTGTGTGTGTGTGTGTGTGTGTGTTGCGTTAGTGGCGGATCAAACTCAGGTCATCAGGCTTGGTGGCAGTTAAAACAAAAAGGAAATTTTAAAGTAAATTTCAATGATTGATTATTTTTTAAAAATCACTTATGAATTTAGAAGTACATATTTTAGGAACATTATATGTAATATGCAATTTCTGTTAGACCACAAAATAGCTGTATTTGATAGTGTGTGTGAATGAAGAATTGATTCAAGTATTTATAAATTCAGTGGTTAAAAGAGTTCTTGCTGCTTTTGCAATGGACAAGACTTCTATTTCCAGCACCCAATTGGGTGGCTTACAACTACCTGTAAATCTAGCTCCAAGAGATCCAGTGCTCTCTTCTGGACTCTTAGGGTGCCCATACTCATGTGTGTAGTCACATGTGTAGACATAACACACTTACACAAATATGAAAAAAGTAAATAGCTGGGCGATGGTGGCTCACGCCTTTAATCCCAGCACTCGGGAGGCAGAGGCAGGCAGATCTCTGTGAGTTCAAGGCCAGCCTGGACTGTGAGTGAGTTCCAGGAAAGGCGCAAAGCTACACAGAGAAACCCTGTCTCGAAAAACAAAAAAAAGTAAATAAAAATATAAATTATTAAACTTAGCTGTTGTGTTGTATGCATTATAGTCACACATAGATATAAATGAGAAACAAGCCAAAGTAAATGAGCAGAACTTATCAACCACAACTCCATCTCAAGAAAGTTAGTCTAAGTTTTATTTTATGAGGTATTATTATCAACAATATCTTCTGGGATGCTTCAAGAACCATTTGTTTTCTGAGACAGAGTCTCACTTTGTGGCCAGCACTGGCTTGGAACTTGCTATGTGACCGGGTTGTCCTCAAATTCACAGCAATGCTCCTGCCTGAGCCTCCAGTGTGCTGGGATTATAGGCATGTGCCATCATACCCTGACTTTTTGAGAGCTTTTGGAAAATAAAAGTTTTAAATATTTAGCTTTAAGATTTCAATGCAGATTCTTTTCATAACTCATAATTATGCAGGTGAAGTTCAAATAATATAAAATTAAATATTTTAAAGTAAACAGTATCATGATATTTAGTCCATTCATCATGTTGTAAGTCACCAAACCTCTCATTCTAAAACCTTCCCAATGGAGCTGGAAGGATGGCTCAGTGGTTAAGAACTGCACTGCTCTTCCAGAAGACCTGAGTTCAGTTCTCAGCACCCACATAAGTCAGCTCACAATCATCTCCAGAGGAACATACCACCTCTGGCCTCTGTGGGCTTCTGCATTCATGTGCACATTCTGCCACACAGATAAATGTATATACACATAACTATAAATAATAATTAAAAAACCCTTCCCAGAAGCCCAAAGTGAACCTCCTAATCTATTAGGCAGTACCTCCCTTCATTTAGCCCCTAGCATCTACCATTTTGCATTGTGTCAATACGAATTTATTTTAAATGTTTCTGTAAATGAAATTATACTATGGGACCTTTTGTGCCTGGCTTCTTTCTCTTAGCATACTGCTTTCAAGGTTCATCCATTTCATAGCATGGATCAGCATTTACTTTCATTTCTATAAATGAGAATATTCCATTGAATGGATATAACAAATCCGGTTGTTCAGTTACCTGCTGATGGATATTTGAATTGAAAAATATTTGACTTAATTTCATATTTTTGCTCTCGGAAATAGTGTTGCTATGAACATATGTGTGTTAGGATCCTGCCCTCACTCCTGCACATACACAGCTTGGGGGCTTGCGTCTTACGTCATCAGGGGGCGCTGGCATGGTCATGCAATCTGTGCCTTAAAAGCTGGGTGCAGATCCCAAGCTCTCTCTGCTTTCTGCTCTGCTCTGCTCTGCTCCCCTCTTCCCCTACCCCACTATCTTTCTCTCTCACCAGGCCAGGTCCCCTCTCTCCCCCGCTTTTCCTCCTAATAAAGCTCTGAATACTGATACTGGGTTTTGTCGTGACCATGACCTTTCCACCTTTCCACGCTGCAACCAGCTCCGTCACCAGAGCTGATTATCATCCTTTTGGTGTGTACATTTGTTTTCATACCCATCTTCAGTTATTTTGGGTAAACATTTGGAAATGAGGTTGTTGGGTTATTCAGTAACTCTAGGTTTAACTTTTTGAGGAACTGATGAAATACTTTCCCAAGTAGCTGCACCAATTTGCTTTCCTAGCAGCAATGTGGGAAGATTCAGTTTGAAAATATTCTTGCCAGTTCTTGTTATGTGTCAGGTGGTATTTTTCTACATCTTTTTAGCCATCCATGTGTATCTGAAATGGTGTCTTCCCTTGTTGTCCTTCTGATATATATTTCTCTAATGATTAATGATCTTCAATATCTTTTTACATGATTTTGTTTTTTACCATTTTCAATGTAGATGGCGTCCTATTTCAGAGCATTTCTGAAATTTCACAAATTCTTTTATATAGTGCAGCAGATCAAAAGATGAGATGCAAACAAGAGTGAGAAATTATATTTACAGAAGCTCAAATGGCCTCCTGTCCCTAACGCCCAAGAATGCCATGTTTTTTTTTTATCAGCATTAAAAAGTCCCTTCTTGATATTCAGCATACAGGCTTAGACTATTTGCTGATACAGCTAAACTAATACCAAGAATAAAATGAAATGAGATAAGAAAAGCAATAGCAGCTGGGACAAACTGACTATGAAGCAGATAAATCCATTGCACACAAGGAATTTTGAAACATGGAATGAACCTTTGTTGAGCAAATAAAGCATGAATAAACTGGGAAATTTTGGAGGAGATTCCTAAAATTATATCAAGGAGAAGCAATCTTTTTTCCTTCAAAAACTATATTTCCTTTCAGGTGGACATGATGGCCTAACCCTTTAATCCTAGCACAGTGTAGGCAAAGGCAGGCAGATCTCTTAGTTCAGACCAATTTGGTTTACAGGTTTACATAGAGAGTTCCAGGACAACCCAGGCTACACAAAATGGAGAGACTCTGTCTCAAAACACACACACACACACACACAAAGTATTTTCTTCCTCTGATACACGCCACATAAATTGAAAAGATTTTATTTTCTTTAGATATTCCAGATTTTTCTTTAATTCAAGCAAGCTTACTCTAACAAATGTGCGTGTAGAAATTTTGCTTACGGCCAAATTGCCTGCCTACTGGGCAATTTGGCCCAGTAGGATGAATGTTGAGCCTAGAGTGCAGAGATGACTGTTTCCTTTTCCAGTTCTGAAATAAGAAGCTTATAGCCTTGCCTAAATTACTGACTCTCTTGGAGTCTCCTTTGTAAATGAATAAAGGACTTGGACTGTAGACACTCTTTAAAGTATGTTGCAGCCCTAAAATTCCATTTAAAAAGTTTACTGTTAGTTACTTCACATTTCAAAGGCGAATGCATGTTTCTCTTGTTCATATTCGTAGTAAGTGAAAGCTTGCTTCAGTTAAACCTGGATGAACAAAGCGCCGAGCCTAGGAACACAGACTTTGAAGTACCGAAACCTTCTTTTGTTTTGTATACTAGCAGAGACTTGATAAATTGTTATCAGTGATCTGCCCTTTGCCGTTTGGTTCTTAATCTGTGTTTTGCGATATGTGTCATGTTTGTTTGTTTATCAAACATGGTGCACCTGTTTCTGACTGGATATAGTTCTATTTTCTAGTCAGTGGATAAAATATTTGGCGTCTTCTGAACTTCTATGACCTAAAGTGACGTCACTTTGACTTTCCTATGATCTGACGGTGTGTTTTTGTTTTCTACAGGGAGTACTGGGTTTTGAAATGCTTTCCTCCCATACCTTCTTGCTTGTAGGAAAAGTCATTAATGCTAATGTGATTCTCCCCTGCCACCAATGAGGCTTCTCTGCAGGCTTTCTGATGTAGGTCTTACAGATCAGAGTCAACTCATTACCATTGACTCTTTGTTCCAATGCAAGATTATAGACAAGCTTATGCTCTGCTGTACCTGAATGTAACACATAATCCTGCCTTAGGTAGATTGCATCTTCTGGACTGCTCACCAGAGGCTCCAATTGCCAATGGGAAAGACCATCTCAGTTGAATGTAACGGACATGGTCATCATATTAGGTAGGATCTAATCCCAATTTGAGAGGTTTCCACATCTTTGTTTTTAAATTAAAAATATTTTTCATGCAATATTTTTGCACAATATTCATACAAAAACATTTTCATACAATGTTTTTCATACAATATTCATACAATATTTTGATCATGTTATTTCCTCCACCCCAACTCCCAATGCATCAGATAAAGGAGCTATTAAAAGTCACAATCAGAGCCAGGCAGTAGTATCACACATCTTTAATCCCAGTACTTGGGAAGCAAAGTCAGGAGGATCTCTGTGAGTTCGAGGCCAGCCTTGTCTACAGAGTAAATTCTCAGAAAAACCACAAAAAAAGTTACAAGCAGACTGTTACACAGAAAAACCCTGTCTCAAAAAACAAAACAAAAAAGTCACAATCAGATAAATGTATGGGGGAATTGACCTCATTTACAATACTTGTAGACTATCAGTTCTCAGTATTTTTCTTAGCTCTTGGCTATTCTTCTTTGTTCATTTCCAGATATACTTTCTGTTTTGTTTTGTTTTGTTCTGTTCTGTTTTGGAGCTGAGGACCGAACCCACGGCCTTGCACTTGCTAGGCAAGCAAGCGCTCTACCACTGAGCTAAATCCCCAACCCCTCCAGATATACTTTCTACTAGTACTTTTCTTGTGTTTCTGCAGTCTTTCTTTCAGGCCTCAGTTAGTTTCTTCATGTCCCCCAACAGCAGAAGTTTCTGCAAGCTGACGAGAACGTACAGGGTGAAGGAGAGGAAGGCAAAACTGAGGCTGATCTGTCTGTTTAAGGTGAGGTACTTCTGTTTAATTAAGCTCTCCCCTTCTCACTGTTTTCCCAGTATATTACATTTTACCAGTATAATACATTTTACCAGGGAGGGGGGCAACACAGGACAACCAAACTCAAATCTTTTTTTTTTTTTTTTGGTTTTTCGAGATGGGGTTTCTCTGTGTAGCTTTGTGCCTTTCCTGGAGCTCACTTGTTAGCCCAGGCTAGCCTTGAACTCACAGAGATCCGCCTGCCTCTGCCTCCCGAGTGCTGGGATTAAAGGTGTGCGCCACCAACGCCCGGCCCAAACTCAAATCTTAAACAAAACAAAAGACTTCCCTTTGCTCTGAACCGAATGCTATTTTTAGCTGATGGAATTTTAAAGAGTTGATATGTTCAATTAAAAATTACATATGAAACTTTACAACAGAGTATAAATTTGTTTTCTTATTGGCCATTTACTTATCATTAAGATGATTACAAATTACTATTCAATTTAGTCTGAAAATTAGAGGAAGAGTGTTTTTTTTGTTTTGTTTTTTTTTGTTTTTGAGACAGGGTTTCTCTATGTAGCCCTGGCTGTCCTGGAACTTGCTCTGTAGATCAGGCTGGCCTTGAACTCAAAGATCCTCCTGCCTCTGCCTCCCAAGTGCTGGGATTAAAGGTGTGCACCACCACTGTTTTTCATAATATGTGTCAATTACCTTAAATTCTATTATCTATTCAGTGAGTTTTAAATGTTCCAAAAGTAAATAGGCCTGGCAGTGGTGGCACACACCTTTAATCCCAGCACTCGGGAGGGAGAGGCAGGTGGATCTCTGTGAGTTCAAGGCCAGCTTGGTCTATAGAGCGAGTTCCAGGACAGGCTCCAAAAGCTACACAGAGAAACTCTGTCTCGAAAAACCAAAAAAAAAAAAAAAGTAAATAGAAACACAAATTTATGAACAAAGATATTCATAATGTATAATTTATAATACTGGAATCATTTAGAGACCAATTCAAATTTCCCACAAATAAAGTGCATTGGAAGTGAGTAAATAAATTATGTGAGACATACATATTAGAGAATTATAAAATACTGATGTTATGTATTAAGAAAATTGGAAAAATATTTAGAACATCTCACTCATGTTCAATGTTAAGTGAAAGAAATAACACAATGTCGTATTTAAAGAATATTTTAAGCTGGGTGTAGTGGTGCATGCCTTTAATCCCAGCACATGGGAGGCAGAGGCAGGCAGATTTCTGGAGTCCAGCCTGGTCTACATAGTGAGTTCCAGGACAGCCAGAGCTACACAGTGAGACCTTGTCTTGAAAAAAACAAAACAAAGAAACAAGCATTGACAGTATTTGCTGGGCTGTGGTGGCACATGCCTTTAGTCCCAGCATTTGGGAGGCAGAGAGAGGCGGATCTCTAAGTTTGAGGTCAGCCAGGGCTACAGAGTCCCAAGACAACTAGAGCTACACAAAGAAATCCTGTCTCAAAAAACCAAAAGATGAAAAAGAAAAAAACCTTGTGCCTCTGTCTTCAGACTTCTAGTAGAAACATGTGAAACAATTTAGACAACAAGAAACGTTTTTCTGTCTACCAGATGAGCAAGCCTTTCTGATTGATATCTTTTGATTTTGTAAAGGGTATGAGAAACTGGCACACACACACTCTGGATGAGGCTTTTTCAAAAGACAGTTTGACAAGATCTTTAAAAATGTAGAATGTAGGAGTTGGGGATTTAGCTCAGCGGTAGAGAGCTTGCCTTGCAAGTGCAAGGCCCTGGATTCGGTCCTCAGCTCCGGGGAAAAAAATGTAGAATGTACATCCTCCTCTGACATAATTTCCACTTACTGAGGTCTCCTTACAAAGAGGTTTGTTTTCTGATTTTGCAGTGGTGGGGATTACTGAATCTTGTGGTATTGTTCAGACTGGACAAGCATTTTACCACCAAGCTATATCCACAGCATATCTTAAAAAAGCTTAGCCAGATGCCGAAAGATACATGTGCAAGGATATTAACTGGAACACTATTTTTTAATTATTTTATTTTATTTTATGTGCATTGGTGTGAGGGTGTCAGATCCCCTGGAACTGGAGTCACAGACAGTTGTGAGCTTCCATGTGAGTGCTGGGAATTGAACCCGGGCCCTCTGAAAGAGCAACCAGTGCTCTTAACCTCTGAGCCATCTCTCCAGACCCTGGAGCACTATTTCTAAGGGTGAAAAACTAAGCAAAAATATTTTTGTTAGATTTATTAATTTTATTTTTTGTATGACTGTTTTGCCTACACATATGTATGTGTACCACATGCATACTTGGTACCTGCAGAGGTCAGAAGAGGGCATCAGATCCCCCAGAAGTGGAGTTACAGATGGTTGGGAACCACCACTTGAATGTTGGGAGTTAAACCCAGGTCCTCTGCAAGACCAACAAATTATTATAAATGACTGAGCCATAGTTCCAGGCTTCAGGCAGAAATCTTAAATGTTCATATTGAAATGAGCTCTCAGACCGATGAGGTTATCCACAGATTCCCAAAGCTACCTGCCTAGGGATCCTGGGTTAGAAACAACTCTCTTCAAATGTATAGGTTCATCTTCAAAATATTCGTTTCAAATTTCTTCTCATGAAAAGGGTCTACTAGAGAAGTAGGATGTTAGGGGCCAGAGAGCTGGCTTAGTGGTTAAGATTGCCTCTGCTCCTGCAGAGGACCTGGGTTCAGTTCCTGGAAGTAGGCTATTATGAAAAGAGGCCTTGCTTCTCTTTTAGGTGGGTGCATGTGATGATAATCTAAAACATACTTATTCATGCATGTTCCTGTTTTCCTAAATTGATGACTATTTGCCCAATTTTCCACTGTTAGAAATAGGAGTGTCCTGGCTTGCTTTCCGCTGCTTAGGGAATTCAAGGGTTCCTTTCAGCTCCCAGACCATCAAGGGAGGCCAAGGCAGGAACCTGGAGGCAGGAACTGAAGCAGAGGCCATGGAGGAGTATTGTGTGCTGGCTTGCTCCTCACGGCTTATTCAGCCTGCTTTCCTATACCACCCAGGCCCACCTGCCCAGAGGTGGCACCATCCATAGTGAGCTAGGCCCTCCCACACCAATCATTAATCGTGAGGATGGTGAGAACTGAGCTGAAGAGATAGCTCTGTGGGTAAGGGCATTCGATGCCAAGCCTGACTGTCTGGGTTCAAACCCTAGACCTCCATGATGGGAGGTTGTCCTCTGACCTCTACACCCACACATACAAAATAAACAAACAAATGAACACTGCTCCACAGACTTGCCTACAAGCTAATCTGTTAGAGGCATTTTCTCAATTGAGGTTCACTTTTCTCAGCTAGCTTGTGTCGAATTTAGAACAACAACAATAACAAAAAAAGCCATAAAACCAATCAACTGACCAGTAGAACAGTATCTACCTCATGTTCCTGTGTGAGGATTAAAGGAACTAATGTGTGCAATGGTTTGGTTCAGTGGCTACCACATAGTAAAGGCTTGACAAATGGCAGCTTTTATTATTTAAACACATGACTAAATGTTTTCGATTTGAATAACAGACACTTTCTTTATATCATGGGTCATACAGGGCTCAAGTGAAGCAGACAGTTTATCATAGTATTTTAACTTGAAGGATTGCAGACTGACAATTTAGACATAATTGGGGGGGTTGTCTATTTCATAGAATTCATAAACTAAGGGACTATTTGGACATTGTAGGGCATAGGGAATAGCTTTATGGGCAGACAAAATTTTGTGAAGAAAGTAGCTCAAGGATTTTAGATTTTAGATTTAATAATAAAAAAAATCAGTTGGCAATTAACCTGAAGAATTGCTGTTCATTGCTGTTCTTGTAGCTTCTCTTATTTATTTATTTTTAAATTCTCCTGTGTAACATGAGGAGGTTGCACCTGAGAATTGGGTCGGGCCTTCCCTCACTGTGGAAAAGCACCTGGCAGAGAGGAAGGACATGGTTCTTGGTTTCCGTTCATAGTCCTAGCTTTGTTGACTCTCTTTGGAAAGGCAGAACATCATGGAGGTAGGAGCGCATGGCAGAGGCTACTCACCTCACAGCAGCCAGAAATCAGAGAAAGAGAGGAAAGGACCGAGGAGCAGGTAGGACCAATGGCAAGCCCCTCCGTGACCTACTTCCTCTGGCTAGCTCCTGTAGCATGAGTCTTAAAAGTTCTTATTAATAAAATCAAACCTGAGG
>CABHPH010132383.1:0-11113 GCA_902168325.1 Peromyscus nudipes | reverse complement strand
GGATCACCATGCTTGGGTGTATCCTTGAACACATGAATTTCTGCCTCTGGAATGCTAGGATTAAAGGCGTATGCTACCACTGCCTAACCTCTATGTTTAATATTGTGGCTGCCCTGTTCTCTGACCCCAGATAAGTTTATTAAGGTACACAATATTTTGGGGAACACAATACCCCCACAAGCTCCTGTGGCCTAAAGTTCCTACTGCTTCCCGAAGTAGTGACACCAGCAGGGCACAGAGTTTGATACAAATGTACCGTGTGTGGGACATTTCATATTAAAACCGTAACAGTAATTCATAGCCACCATTTCTACACAACTGTTACAAGCAGGTGTTTTAGGAGCACATTTTCATTTATTCCTCCTTCCAATGAGTCTTATGATTGAGGTATATTATTACCTCCAATGTACAGGTGAAGAGGCTGAGACTGAGAAACAGGTTACATGACTTGGTGTAGGATGGTAGGCCCAAGTTCAAATCCCTGATGGTTTTCCCTCCTACCACTTTGACTGTCATTGATCTCCCAGCTATAATGGGTGATTCTGAGTAGGGCCCTTTAAGAATGTGACTTACTTTGATCTTCTTGTATGTTAGATAAAGGATTTGAATGAGTTACAAGATTGGTGATCTATCTTTTTATCTAACATGACTAGGCTAGAAGCACAAAGGTAACTTTCTTAGATTTGATGACTACCAGCATATTTCACTCTCTTTCTCTCATGGCTTTATGAACAATAGGGTTTGTTTGTTTGTTTTGTCCCTTCTTGGGAAGGTTCCTAAAGCAATTTTCAAGGAACACTACCAAGATTTATTTAAGGGACAAAGGAGTTAGTTTTAAAAAGGACATCGAAGGAGTTTCAAAGGAGAAAGTGAAATGAAGTTCCATTAAATTTCTGGTGCCAGCAGCTGTGGGTGCTTGTACACATTCAAGCCAGTTGACCTGGCCTTGGGGTTGGGTGGAATGGGTATTGACAATTGATAGATACTGGGGAAAAGAGAGCTGGTTGTTTTCAAAGCTGTAGCCTCTAGTAAACTGACCAAGCTCCAGCGGGTGGTCCCACCCCATGAGTACATGTGTGGCACAAATTAGAATCAGTGGGTTACAAAAAACAAAGAAGATATGAAGTTGGGAGAGGGGGTAGGGAGTGTAGGGGTAGATCCAGGAGGAATTATGGGGAAGAGTGGGAGGGAGAATATGAACAAACTCATTGAATGAAACTCTCCAAAAATTAATTAAATATTATCTGTTTTTAAAACATAGGGTCTTTATAGAATAACTTGGGAAGACCTGAGTCATTATACAAATCAACACATTAAAATTTCTATTTTAGGGCATTAGATGGTTTTCCATTTACTTGAGTCTTTGGATGGGTCTAAAAACTGATGAAATATATTTGAATAAAAATAAATGATTATTAGAAAAGATAAAGCAGTGTTCAAAATAGCATTGAGTCATGGACTGGTTCTGTTTTGTGGGATACCTAACTGGGAGGTGGAGGGGGTCCGATGGGACGCCAGTGGTCTCCTGTCCTGGACATATAGTGAGACATTGCCCATCTGGTTCTGGTTCTGGTTGGAAAGTTTTTGTTTCCCCTGGAAAGTTTTGTTTGTGTATTCCCAGAGAAAGTAGACTCCCTGTTTTGTTGGTAAGGTTTGTTGCATTGTTTGTCTTGTTGGAAAGTTTTGTCTGTTTCTCTTGAAAGTTGTGTCTCCCTGTTTCGTTGGAAAGTTTTGTTTGTGTCTCTGATGTACTCTTAAGTCTTGTTGCAAGCATGGGCGTGAGACAGAAATGGGTCAGATGTTTTTGCTGTTTCTGTGTGCCAGCCGCCAGTGACCACATGGCTGCATTTAATCGATGAGCTCTCTGGTCACTGGATTCAGGTTAGTAGGAGTTTGGATGTCTTTTTTGGTTTAGATAACATTAAAATTGTTTAATGCTGTTTTATTTTATTTGAAAACTGGATCTTGAATTGGTTAAAGGAATGGCTCTTCCTTCACCCAAGCATGTTTAAAAGTTTCCTCTATGTCCTGTGTCAGTCTGACAGGGAAAAGAAAGCAAAGCAGAACAGCCAGAAACAAACAAATAATAAACCTGCTTTATGTGAAGATTCTGTACCTAGAGATTTATAAGTTTATTTTGTTGGGTATGGTTAAAAATCTGTAAAATCTGAAAAAAAAAGTTAAAACTAGTAACAGTGGGAGTTGATAGTTAAAAATCTATGCATGGGTAATTTTAAAGGAACCATGGGCAGGGTTGGGGATTTAGTGCTTGCGCAAGGCCCTGGGTTTGGTTCTCAGCTCCAGGGGAAAAGAAAAAAGGAACCGTGATTCCATTTTGGATTTCCACTATTTTTAGGCAACCACATGACTGGTTGTCATCTTAGCTAGGATTGGAGAGGGCAGATGTCATGTGACTTCACCGTTTTGGGGCAGCCAACATGACCGGCAGACATCTTTGCTAGGGTTAAAGAAGATGGATGTTATGTGATTTCACCACCATCTTGATTAAAAGTGACCACATGGAGTGGGCCTACCAAGGAGGCAATAACAGGTCTCCAAGATATTTTGGATTAGGATGGATTTGTATATGATAATATCTGTCCTGTCCTGAAAACAAGGTTTATGAAAGATAGGATTTAAAAACAATGTTTGTTTAATAAGTTATTGAAGCTGCACCTCCATGCAAGAATGTACCTTGCTCTGGCAGCCAGACTTTGTAATTTAAAAGTCCTCTGGGTGGTATTGGTTTTAAGGGATCATGGGGTACAGCTGAGGCTTGCCAATGTGTCACAGGGCTGGAGTTTCTAAAGAGAACCCAGTTGCAGTGGTGGACCTTAGCAGTTTTGGAAATGCTAGTGGCATGTGATAGTCACCAGAAGCACCAGCCACAATGAAACGGAGCAGGCTGAGATCTAGAAGGCAGGGTGTGTATATACTGCTGAGGGTAGGCCAAAGAGGTGAGACAAACCTCTCAAGAAAACCCAAAGGACTGTGAATGAATCCCAGATATTGGACTTTAAATTGTTTGCACTATTGGAGCTTAGTTTTGTCTAATGCAGATTATGGTTGTATCATATATCTTCCCTCTTGAAGTAAAAAAAAATGTACTTTATTTTTGATATTGTAGGGACACACTGTTGAGAGATTTTAAACTTCTTTAAGGGGAAAGTTTGGAGCTTTATGGAATTCAAATTAAAAAATAGATTTTTTAATGGATATTTTTAAGGAACAGTTTTTAAAAACTTTTAAATTTATAAGGCTATGGGACATTTTAAATTTATGAAATGTTTTATATTATTAATTTTGAACTTAAAAATAAATAAAAGGCTAAAACATGAGGCCACAGCTACAAGCACCAAATACTAAACACCAGAAACTGGAATGTTCCTGACTTATGATCCAGCAAGACAATGACCTAAGCAGCCTGACAAAAAACCATGAAGCACCTTCTCAACCCTTTGGGGGTTGAAAGACCTTTGTACAGGGGTAGCCTAGGACCACCAGCCTGCCAGATGTTTGTACTGAGATTCGTAACAGTGGTAAAATTGCAATTGTGAAATAGCAACAGGAATGATTTTGTGGTTGGGGGGTGGGGTCACCACAGCATGGGGAGCTGTATTGAAGGATCAAAGCATTGGGAAAGTTGAGAAACACTGGCTTAGAGACTGTCTCCTTAGCTAAGGTGTATTCATGCTGAAGAGTGTATGTCTAGCCTCCTTACCTTTGCTAACTTTGTTAAGCTTAAGGTATTTTGATAAACTGAGTCATATAAGAAACTGTTATATTATGTAATGGTGTGCTATAAAAGGATCAGGAAATTTCCCAATCTCTCTGTGGTGATATTTTATTTGTGCTCTAACAAATAAAGCTTGCATGTAGATCAGAGGAAAAAGCTAGGCACTATATTAAATATAGAGGTCAGGCAGTGGTAGCACATGCCTTTAATCCTAGCATTCGGGAGGCAGAGATTCATCCAGATCTCTGTGAGTTCAAGGCCACACTGGGAACAGAGCCAGACGTGGTGGCACATGCCTTTAATCCCAGCACTAGTTAACCATAGAGGTCTAGAGGTCTGTACAGACAGACAGGAAGTGATAGAGTTGGGCAGAAAGAGGAAGTGATGTACCTGGACAGAAAAAGGAAGTAAGATGGCAGGACACAGAAAGGTATATAGGCGTGAGTATACAGGAAGTCGCTCTCTCTTGGGCTGAGGATTTTCTAGGGGTAAGAACTTGTGGCTGGCTTTTTTATTCCTCTGATCTTTCAGCTTTCACCCCAATATCTGGCTCCAGGTTTTTTATTAATAAGACCGTTTAACAGTTCATGTTACAGTCTCTCTGTGGACTATGTTTATGAGTTTAAAGGTTTATTTTGATACTAAAAGAGCTTCAATTCAGAAATTTTTTTAAGCTCAAACTTAACAGAGATAAAGCTATAAAGTCCTTTTCCCAAAGTCAGAAATTTAGACAAAAAGCCTCCATTCCCTTGGGTTTGAAGAAAGTTCCTGCTTGCTAAAAAGGGAGTCATTCTCTTTATCTCTAGCACAAATGAACTTGGATCCCTTCCATTAACACATGACTGTGGTGCCTATTAACTTGTCAAGTGCAATGCTAGCCTCTAGGCTCCCTGAGTCCCTTCTCACAAGCCCTGCCCCACCAAGTCCTAGTCTTATGAAAGCTAATAAGCTATTGTAAACTGTTAAGGATAATTAAGAAATATCTGACTAAAGTCTTTAAAGAAAGAATAAAATAATATCAAAAAATAAGACATGTAAGGATGGGAAATACACAGGGTGCTTGGGTCCTGTATGTTGCTTTTTTTACTGTGAATTTGTTAAATGCTGATGAGCAAATGGCAGCTGCTGAGAGACATTGGATTGTGGAAGGAACTGCTGAATTAAACCAGCCTAGGGATGTCTTGGCTTCAGAATGTAAGTCAGGAAATGTATTTCTTTTCCACAGGAAAATAGAAGCTGTGGATTCCTTCAAAATGAATAAAGATCAGAATTGATTGGGGAAGACCTTCTGAGAATCTTGGCTATAGACATGAGGGAGGAAGCCAGGAAAGACTACAGGACAGGTTACATGTATGCTTATCCCTCTACATGGGAACAGCTCTGAGACTGGTTGAGACATGATAAATATTGTTGGCTATAGAGTTCTCATAACAGTTTGATTATGCAGTCCAAATGGAATTATAAAGATGACAGATGTCTTTTACTAGCTCAAACATAAAACAAATAATCTTTAGCGGACTTGTGAACACTGCACATTCCATACTTGTGTTAACAGATATGTATGTTACCTTTAAAAGTTTGTATGTCTTCAGAACAAAAGGACCAAAATGAATAAAGACAAGACAACTAGTCCAAATGCTCCAGCCTTTCAGAATGCCTTAGTCACAGTTTCTTCAACATTCTACATTCAGAACAGCTTCAAAGCTGGTCCATCTGGTCCAGCCTCATAGACTACTCAAGCCAAAACTTCAGATAAGCTCTATATTTCTCATTAGACAGAGATTAAACAACAACAACAACAACAACAAAAATACAGCCAGCTCTCCCAGGAATTGAACTTTATCCCAGTTTTCTAAGGGGCCCTAGAGATATCATCACCCCCAGACAACAGAATGCAGTCTAGAGAACATGACATCCACATTCCCAAGAGGTGGCATGGGTGGTTTCTGGTAATTCAGTGGATGTTTGTCATTGTTTAGGGGGTGTTGTTTGCAAGTTGTTATTGGTCATGGTCAGGGAGGAAACTAAACAACAGAGGTTAGATTCAGGGATCTTTTTCCAAAAAAAATGAGGGGGGGTAGATATTAGGATCGAATCTACTTTAAAAATAAAAATGATAGGATAAGCCAGGTGGTGGTGGCGCATGCCTTTAATCCCAGCACTCGGGAGGCAGAGCCAGTTGGATCTCTGTGAGTTTGAGGCCAGCCTGATCTACAAAGCAAGATCCAGGACAGGCACCAAAGCTACACAGAAAACCCTGTCTCAAAAAACCAGAAAAAGAAGGATAGTATCTATCTCTCTCTCTTGGTCTTGGGACTTCTCCCCTTCCGAAATTACTAGGACTATGGGCCTGAAAGTTCTAAATGTAAGATTTTCCTTTAAGTTCCTAAATTTTAACTTCTGTCCCTAGTCTATATCTTTTTCAGCAGGTTTCCACTTGGCTGAGAAACACCATCCAAGCATCAGCTGCTGACTACAACCTACTCCAAAGGGCTGTGAGCCCTGGACTTGCTGAAAGCTGATGTGGACCAGTCCAGTTGACATGAATGCTTCCTATTGCTTCAGCTGGGTCAGTGAACTAGATGCTTATGATGAATGCCCCATTGCCTGCATTTCCTCCTTGCCTTTGACTAGCATTCCGGCCTTCCTGGGCCCTGACAACAATGTCCTATTTCAGCGGGAAGTAGTTACTGACGAAAGTGCATGGCTCTTCGTCCCCTAACAGGCTGGAATGCTAGATCAAAAGCGAACTCCCTAGCATAGGGGACAAAATAGCTACCTATATTGCCTATTGGCATACCAGGAAAGGTACTTGTTAAAACAAATAGACCCAGATCTATCAACAGGTAGATAGCTGAAATAGTTCTATAGTATGACAGGGCACTCAACCTGCTCTATGTAAAACAGAGAGATTATTATATAGCATTAAGAGAAAATTGTTGTTTCATATAAACCAGTCAGGAACCATTAGAAATAATCTGGCTGTATGCAAAAAAAAAATCATTGCAAAAATGGGAACCTGAGATGAAGTAAATAACTGGTTCCTATTCCTGTCCAGGTTCCTTCTAGATAATAACTCTGATGTCAGTTATCACAGGGCCTTTGGCCCTTCTGCTTCTGCAAATTTCTGTTGGCTCTTGCATCACTGATGCCTTAACTAAATGATAATTCCTATGTGGGTACCATTAGGCTGATGGTTATTAGATCCCAATATAAACAGGTACCCATCACAGAGTCAAGGATTTGACTCAGGACACAACTCAAGGGGAGAATGTGAGAACCAAAGTTACATTTTAAGTTTTAATTACTATGCCTAAGAGATCCATGAAACAAAAATGTCTCTGATCTGCAAGCCTCTTGCTCAAGGACAATGATGGATGCTATTGTTTATGGGAGATAAGAAGCCACATGTTTTTCATTCCCCTAAACAAGTTTGACCTATCTACACTAGATATGCTTAATCACATGTGGGCTCACAGGCAGGAAATATGTCAGGATATTATACACTTGGCCCTTACTGGATATAGGCTGGAGGTACTTCAGGATGTATGCTTGCCCCTGATTGGACCAGATGGGAAATGCATCAAATTATGGGTTTTCCTTCTTAAGCTGCTGCAAATTGTTACTCTGGACCATTTCCTGGGAACCTGGGTATGGACCTGGCCAGAGCCCATTCACCTGGCCAGCATTTAATTAAAGCTGTCTTCGAATTTGGCCGGAAACTGAGGCGGTCTTATTCTCAGTAGGATTAACAGGCCAGTGGAGTATCACTGAATTGCACCTCCAGCTCTGTCTTTGACCAGTTTTGAAAAGTCAGTTTATTATTTTGTTCACAGTGAGGTCATCTTCTGAGGTTTCTGATTACACTAGTTGCTTCATACATGCCACTAAAGAAAATATTTTGCCTGGTTATCAGGTCTGTAAAAATAAAGTTTGTTAATGGCAAACTCTAACGTAATTTGTGTATTCAAATATTATTACAAAGTCCTGCTGCTTGTATTTGGGCTTCAGGAGGAAATTATTCTAGTAACCTAAGAAGTAACTTTAAGATGCAAAGCCTTGGTACGTAGTCAGTGAAGAACAGTTGTTTTCTGTCCTTCCATAAATAAGTGATGGCAGGAGCAGCCTGGCTATCTATTTCAGCTTCTTATTACACCAGAGCAAAGCTAGCAGGGCCTAAAGATCAGTGTCTGCTAACAGAGCAGCCTTGTCCAATTCTGTTTAGCTTCCAGAGGCTTTATTTAAAAAAGAAAAATAGCTTTTAAATGAATTTTTAAATTACCATACAAAGTAAGGAGTTTCATTATGACATTTTCCTACATATTTTGCGCTGATTTGTCCCTCTATCCTTCTGTCCTTCCTCCTTCCTCTCTCTGGTGTCCCCCACCTGCTCCCCACAGTACCTTTTCTGTTTTTCTATCATGTAGATCTCCCTTTTCACATTGTCTTTTGAAACTTGACAACTGCATCTTATATTTTCCTAACTCTCCCTTTGTTTCTAACTTGATTTTGGTAAGATGTTACTGAGTGTGCTTCACAGAGAGTCCCTGGGAGTGGCAGGAATTCCAAGCGCTATTACTAGCTACTTTTGTGACTGGAGACATTGTTTCATTTACATCTGTTGCCTCACCTTTCAAAGATAGTAATCTTCCATTTTCCTAAGGCATTAAAAAAAAACTGCAAAGGCTCTAAAATGGCAGACAGCTGCTGGGGGGGGGGGAAACGACAAATGTTTTGCTCCCGGGTCATAGGTCTTAGAGATCTTTTCTTGCTTTCCTCCCTTCCTTCCCTCCTTTGCTACCTCCCTCCCCTCTTTCTTTCCTTTTATTGTTAATAGATACAGTGTGACCTTGAGACAGGCTTTCATTTTGTAGTTCAGGCTGGCCTCCAACTTAGATCTGCCTGAGTCTCCAGAGTGCTAGCATCACAGGCCTGTGCCATTACTCTTAGCTCTTGGTTTTGCTCTTGAAAAAATAAAAAAGCAGTTCTGGAAGTACTGTGAAAATATTTGTTTTCAATTTGGTTGCATTTTTGTTTGATGATTTTTTGAGACAGGGTCTCATGTAACCTTGGCTGACCTAGAACTCACAGAGATCCACCTGCCTCTGCCTCCTGAATGCTGGGATTAAAGGTGTACACCACCCCACCTGGTTGTTTTCTCTCTTGCATAAGTAGCTTTTCTTCTTTCTTTATCTTGAATGTGGTGGATTAAATGTGCAGGGAAAGGCCAGGTGGTAGTGGCACACACCTTTAATCCCAGCACTTGGGAGGCAGAGGCAGGCAGATCTCTGTGAGTTCAAGGCCAGCCTGGTCTACAGAGCGAGATCCAGGACAGGCACCAAAACTACTCAGAGAAACCCTGTCTTGAAACTACCCTTCCCCCCCCCCCCCAAAAAAAAAAACTGTTCAGGAAAAGATCTGGTAGCTAATAAAGGTGCCCAGAACTGTGAGCACTAATTAATAGCTTAAATGATAAAGATTTTGAAAATACAAGTAGCTTCTTGGTCTGATATATATGTATATATATATATATTTGTTAGGCACACATACATGTATGTATGTACATATAAACAAAATCCAATAGCTCCCCTCCTTTATTTACACCTTGTAAAGCTGGAAGGACTTGTGTAAGCTCCTGAGGACTACTGAGTTCAGAGGAGTTCATTAAGAATGTCTGGTTTACATGATTCATGATGAAGGAAACTAGAAAAAGTATTCATTAATTACAAGTTCTTTTCCTGCTTCGTCTAACAGGTTGAGTTATGTGGAACACTGGGTCTGTGTGGTGCCTGTGTTTTAATTCCATAACTAAACTTGAAGTTTGTTGAAGGAGTGGATGTTTGTTCCTCCAGTTTCTTTTGTACTATCTCACAGATAAATGACAGGTCTCCGTGTACTGTAGGTCCCTAGTAGAATATTTAGCCAGCTAATAATTATCTGTTTCTGGTATTACAACAAGATCTCATAAAAATAAAGATGACAATTAAATTTGTTGTTTGAAGTCCTAAATTTTCTAGGTCAATCTTGAGAAAGGAAAAGTACATGAGTGTGTTTACACACACTGTATACAAGTTGGTGGGTCTGTTGAAAATAAAAGGAGCACTACATCTTTAAAATAACATTCAAACAAGCTGAAAGTCTCTGCTCTCAGCCAATCACACACTTTGTGCCCTTGGGGTGCTTCTTTTTTTTTTTTCCGTTGCTGTGGACAGAACCCAGGGCCTTGTGCTTGCTAGGCAAGCGCTCTACCACTGAGCTAAATCCCCAACCCTGGGGTGCTTCTTAGAATTCAAAAATTTCACCTATTTAAGATCCAGATCAAAACACCTGGGAATTATTTCTCTAGGTACTCACATTTGAACAAACAGATGATTATGATACACATTAAAGCTTAAGAACTACTGTAGCCAGCAATCTGAGATGAGCAATCTGTGTGTGTGTGTGTGTGTGTGTGTGTCCGCCACACATACAATCAATGAGGAAAATGAAAAATAGTAGGTAAAACATCCATAATAAGCAGAAAAAAAGGCAGTCAGTTCACCCTTATGCATCACAGAACTAGAAGAATAGTTGGCATTTATTTCTTTTGGCGATATATTCTTGGCAGTTTGTTGTGGCTTATACGCAATTACAATGTATCTTGAAGCCCTGAGATAGTCTCTGGAATTTTATTTAGAACAATAATTTCTCAACTCTTTGGAGAGAAAAAAAAAATGCTTTATCAAGAACAGGCTTAGAAGCAATATGATCTCACAGTACTGCCTTGACTTTTTCTTATCAGTTGTGGGCTCTTTTGCCTTGACTGACTGACGTGCAAAAGCCTGCCTTCAAGAGACATTTCATGAGCCCGAGGGAGCAAGAATCTTAACACAGCTCAAGGTAACATAAAAGGATGGGTAGCTTTGGCTCAGGCTTACAGGAGCTAGAAGCCAGCAAACGGGTTAAGATCTCTCCTATAGGAAGCACGAGGCAATCAAAAGATAGGTATCTACTAGGGCAGCTGGAAGATGACCTCGGGGGAACTTTCATCCTGGGTGGAGTCCTGGGAAGCCCGCTAGGGCGTGTGCCAGTTCTGCAGCTCTCCGCCATCGGGCGCCAAGCCCTCGCGGGCGGCTCTGCCCAGCACTGCGGGACCAGCATTGTGGCAATGGGCTCTAGGGAGCCTTTAGCGACTGCAGACCCCTTGGTAGCAGCCCTCCTTTGCAGCAGCCGCGAGCCCCACCGGGCTCCTCCTCTTTGCCGGTGACGTCCTTAGCGAACGGAGGCGGGCGCGTGGGTGGGCCGAGCCAGCGGCCGCCTGCGATTCGGCGGGCTCAGCCACACCACCGCGCGCCCCCGCTCCGCCCGCCCCTCCGGGCGCGTCTTTTCCGGGCTCGC
>CABHPH010132382.1:0-42817 GCA_902168325.1 Peromyscus nudipes | reverse complement strand
ATACCAGTTTGAAAGATATAAAAAGCTTACAGGGTCCAATAATAAAAAGAAATCAGTTAAATTTAAAGAACATTAGAATGTAAATAGCTTCTCATCGATCAGATCGGAGTGTGACTTAAAAATAGGGTAAAGGTCTACAAAGTGTAGAAAGTCCTTACTTGAGGACAGTATGCCACATGCTACCCTTTGTCTCAGGCCAGCCACCCTGGATATCCATGGTCTTCATTAGGTCTCGATTTCCTCTAAGACGTTTTTATTGATGCTTCACCCTTGGCCATGATTCTCAGTACAGTAACTTCAACTGTAGGGTCATAAGACCCTTTCCTTTGTTTGAGTAAGTGACTTTGCTATCCTAGAAGAAGGCCAGAGTGAGCTAGATGGGCCCTTTACTCTCCAGCCTCCTTGGCACAGCTGCCTGTGCTCCTTTCTGTCTAGTTACAGATTCTCCTTACCTTACCTCACGCTTCATGATTGTCTAAGGTGAACAACAGAGTGCCAAAAGCAAGCAGACTTCGGCAGAATGCTGTTATTCTAAAACATAATGTGTGTTTGTGTTAAGTTCAAGAATTAATGTTTATAATCATTGAAGTAAGTCATTAAGATTTCTAAAAGCCTGGAAATGCACAACAGAACCTAACATGTTAGAAAATTCGATGAATGACAGCCAGTGAGATGGCTCACCGAGCCCTATGACCTGAATTTGATCCATGGGAGGACCCTCATGGCAGAACAGGTGTGAGGTGTCCTCTGACCTCCACATGTGTGCCATGGCATGCTCCACTCCTCATATACATATTATACAAATAAAAGTAATTTGAAGCTGGGCGGTGGTGGCGCACGCCTTTAATCTCAGCACTCGGGAGGCAGAGCCAGGTGGATCTCTGTGAGTTCAAGGCCAGCCTGGTCTACAGAGCGAGATCCAGGACAGGCACCAAAACTACACGAAGAAACCCTGTCTCGAAAAACGAAACCAAACCAAAACAAAACAAAAAACAAACAAACAAACAAAGTAATTTGAAAAGAAAATTAGATGCATGAACTATATGGTTTTAGTTTTTAAGAAACAATATGGTTTTCTTGTCTCTTCACAGTGTTAGAAGGAATGAGAAACCAGGTTAATGAACACATTGATCTTGTTTTCTTTTGACTTTTTGAGACAAGGCCTTGTTGTGTATCCTAGGCTAGCTTTGAACTTGAACTCCTGCCTCAGCATCCTGAATGCTGGGATCATAGAAGTGCCACAGCATACTGAAATTGGTCTATTTTACCAACATTGCCTTAATTATTAACATTCCTTTTCCAATTTCAAGTTTGTGAAAGACTAACTTGAAAAACATTTGGGAGGCTTGAGATATTATGATAGACTAAGTTTGTAATTTATGTAACTTATAGTATTTAAAGAAACTTAATCAAGTCTGTTAGTAACAAAAGTTAGGAGAATGAATGTTGAACTAACCAAGGAATAGGTGTAATTAATCCATCATATCCCTCCCCTAAATTTCAAGATTTGTAAAGAATTACTTGTTAAACATAAATCTTTGGAAAAACTTGAGTTTAAACATTGTAACTTTAATACATTGAGAAATAGGTAAGACTCTGTTTATAAGATCTTTTTGATGGATAGGTTCATAAGAATATCTGTCTAGATAAAAGACAGACCCCTGTGTTACTTACAGCTCCCGAGAAGGCTGGTCAGGTCACACAATGGATCCCTCCTGAGGATGGGTACAGCAATGTGGAGGAGTAGGTGACATCTTATATACAGTATGCAGGGTGGGGTTAACTAGGGGCCCATGTTGGCTGATTTGAATAATCCTGGTGGGCTGTGGGGCCCAGGTCCTGTGCCAAGCTGCCTGTTGCCTGACCTCACAATGATTAGTGTAGATCCATAATGGGCCCCAGAACATGAGACCCTGATAAGAGAAGCAGTTGGGGTGTGGACTTAATCTACTCTTCAAGAAAGGGAACTGGCCAGCCACTGCCAAGGTCTCAAAACCACTACAAGATAGTACAGTGAAAAAAAAGAAAACATGCACAACCTTATGGGATTATCATAGTCCTGGATATCTTGATATCAGTTTCCAATTCAATTACTTGGGAGATAGTTGAGTGGCTTGAGTGGAAGGGACTCCTAGAGAATTGGGAAATCATTTCTAGCATGGAGGAAAGACAGTCACTTTTCTAAGGATTGAATAGATGAAGACAGAAAGTATTCTAAGATGGGAATAAAAGAAATGACCAAATAGGAACAGGAAGTGACTGAAGCTTGACTGGTAGTTGGATTTAGTATTTGCTTGGTATTGGGAAGGCAAGTAAGTCAAGTGAGACTGCACTATCATTTTGCCTAAATTACAAGTTTCTGCTTAGAATTACAGAGTATGCTAAAGATGCCAGTTTGGTCCAAGCTTTGTTGGAATGGACCCTCAGCTGGTGGTGTTAATTCATAAACAAGAACAATTAATGTTACATATACCAGCTGAACTAGCTAATAGAGATTTGATGACAAGTTTATTGTCAACTCTGTATTTGCTGAGTTCTCTGACCTTCACAAAGCAGGTCTAGTGTATGCTGTACTTCAGAAACATGAGACAGTGGGGTTTGGGGAACTTGTGCATTAGCACTGATGGCTTTCAATGCTGGGTTTATAGCAACGGTTCCTGTGGCCATTCTGGCCACTCCCCAGGCAACAATGAGGAACATTGTCAGAGGTATAGGACAGTGGTGACATCTGGCCAGGCTGGGGAGGAATGATTGGTATTATATACGTGGGAAGGCAGGAGACACTAGAGTGCTTCCACATGGCTTTAGGTTTGAGGGCAGTGGAAGGACAAAGCAGGGTAATGTGCAGCTTTGCTGTGGATCCACAGTATAGTGTGCTATCTTTAGGTTGGGTGATTGTACCACATTTTATAAAAATTGGGCATGAAGGATGGAAATGGAGGAGCACAAAGTTTCTGCGAGTCCTAAGAGAGCACAGGCATGTCTGTTGGAGGAAACACGAGGACCACTTGTCATGAGGGGGCACCCCAGATACAGGGAAGTGGTGGTTTGAAAGAAGTTCTAATTTCTCCATAAATTGTGTCTCTAGGGTAATTGCCAGCTTGGTTGCTGTGTGGTGTGTGATATAAGGCCACAGGATGATAGCATATCTAACCACTTTATAAGAAATAACTTCAGTCAGATGTGTGTATATTTTGGATATCTGTCTAAATATTAAAGGTCTATGACAATAAGTTTGGATTTTACTGTCTGTGTAGTTTTTTAGAATACAAGAGGGCAAGGTGCTTTTAAGAGAGAGTTGGGTAGGGGTAGGAGACATAACAATGAGGAAGTCAGGGAAGGATAAAGGGGACTAAATGACTTGAACAGTTAAAGGCCAATAGAATAGCTCTGTGGCACCAGGGGAGCACACAGTCTGCAGCCTTTGGTAAGCATTCCAGTAGGTAAAAGCAGGAGGTGATAGCAGCAGGAATCTGCATCTTAGAAGTGTTATGGAAACATTAGATGTGGTCCCATGGAGGCTTAACCTTACCATGGAATATAGCCAAATTGTGGTCACAGAGAAAAGAACTTAGAAGTGCACATGATCAAAGGACAGAGTTAATTTGTTGGGCACGCAAACTGCAACGTCTGGAAAGTTACTCTGTATTGTGAGTCCTACCTTTAAAATAAAACAGGACTCAGTAATCTAATGGGTCACTGACAGTTTAGGGTCTCCTGTGTGGTGAGGCTTCCCAAAGTCTGGAGTAGTTCATATTCCTGGTAGTTGGAGATAAGACAAATTCACCTCTAAAGGTAAGTCTTTGGCCCGGATGGTGTGGTACTAGGGATGTCTTCCCACATACAAACCGTGCATGATGTAATTTTGTGGCTTACATTGCTGCATCAGTCATCATGAAGAGGTAGAGCCATTTGTGGAATCCAAATGTAGTATTGGGTTCTAGAGATTAGATTTATCCTTTCTGTTGTAGACGTGTGGGTATTCAGAGTTGTTACTTCTGTAAGTGGGCCAAATGCTGGAGTCCGACTGATACACTTTCAGTCTCCATCAAGAGTAGGTGAAACCAAATGTTCTCAACAATGCAAGGTCTTTTGTGGATGAGCGAGGGGAGGTTAGGCTTACTCAAGATTTTAGATCACACAGTGTGATTTTTGTGTGTGTGTGTGTATGGTCAGTAGGATGTTAGGAAGTTTCCCTGTTAAAATATCCCTGGCTGAAGTTGGAACTCTTATACAAGCCTACAGGTGACTTCATTCCATCAGTCACTTGTGCCTTCATCTCAGGTCTTGGTTAGTAGTGATAGGCAAGTCTGAAGACATTTTGGTTTCAGGGCTTGCAAGAGGTAAATGAAGAGGCCACAGGATTTGCTATGTCTTGTTGAAACAAGGATGTTTTGTAATTTTTGAGCGTCTAAATCATGTAACAATGAAAACCATCAAACCAGTATTAGAATCAAGGTTTGCTTGGGGCTATCTGTCTGCCTCATGCAACATTTTATTGTTTGGTATTTCTTTCCTTCCGATAGGAATTGTCACCAAAGAAAGGTTGCCTAGTCTTACAGTAGGAAAGAATATTGATTATTGTTTTGTTTTGTTTTTGAACTTGGTCTTTCTGCGTAGTCTAAGTGGCCTCAAACTCACAAAAATCTCTTTTTAAGTTTTTCATTGGTGGTTCATGAGTCACCACACTAGGTTTCTATCATTATTTTTCAATGGATTTGTTTTTTTTTCCCTCCTTGATAGTCTATGTTTTGTGGAAATTTCTGTGGAACAGTAATTTCAGTTTCTTAGATGGAGTTAAGCAGGGAAGTCAGATTAAACATCCATCCCTTACAAGATGAATAGTAAGAAAATTTGGGGCTCAGATGAGTCCATTAACAAGTGGGTGCAGTCTAGTTTATAGGGCAGTATATTATTACTGGATTAGCTTGATCATTGGTGCACCCTTGTGATGGTTAATCTTGAGTAGGTGTCAACTTGATTAGATATGGAATCAAATAACACATGTCTATGGGAGCTGTGTGTGTAAGAATATATCCTGGAGCTTCCTCACTTACAAATAATTTTTACAGTATTAGTAGGTCCTGTATAAGCTGCTATGAGAAAAGTCATCAACGGTTTTACGGAACCATAGACTCTGTGAACTACAATAGTGACTGGTGTAGCAAGATAGGCCCCTGGGTACAACAGTGGCATGAATGTTATGGTGTGTGTGTGTGTGTGTGTGTGTGACAAAGTACTCTCTGATTGGTTTTAAGGTCCACTGCTCCACTGCACAGGAAGCATGCCTAGTACTGTAAATCTGGCCAAGAACCCATGTTTGAGATAATCATAAAGCCCAGAAGGCAGCCTGAAACTATTATTCTGATAATGAAAAAAGTATCAAGCAGCACTCTAAATTCATATCTTTCCCAATAGATTAGTGCAGCTCTTAGACCTCATCATAGAAGTTTATTGTGCAGTGGACAGTGGTTACTTCAGAAACTCACAACTGGTCAAGAGTATCAGGAGAGTGCCTAGCTACAAATGAGACACCTATGCCACCCTCTCAAGGCTCAGGGGACATCATAGAAGAGGGGGTGGAAAGACTGTAAGATCCAGAAGTCAGGATCTTATAGCAAAACAGTGCCATCTGGAAATGGCAGTCACTGCACCCAAACTCACAGAACTGGGGCTGACTGCAGAAGGGCTGCACCAGATCAAGCCAGTCAACATTTCAGCATAGAGAGGAAAGGTATTCAGAAGCTTCAGCCCTAATGAAAGACCTGTGGGCAGTTTATGGCTTCTGGTGAAGGGAGAGTCTGTTTAATTCAAGAGTTTGACCCTGATTGGTAGACTGTGGTCCAGAGGATACCTCATACCCAGGAGTCTATGCATAGCACATATTGTTCTTAATGAGATTAAAAAAAAGATTCGAAGTTGAGTGTGGGTAAGAAGGTAGGGATGGATCTGGGAGGAGCTAAGCAGGGAATGGGTAGTGAATATGATCAAATTACATTCTATGAAAATTTCAAAGAATTGATAAAACCACTAAATTAAAATATATTTTTTTAAAAAAGAAAAATTCCTGGGAGGATAAATTGAAAGGCAAGGACTTTTGTCTGTCTGCCCTCCCTTCTGTGGGTGAGTGCATCTACTCTGAGGCTACTGCTTTTGCCATCCTTTTTTACTTTGGAGCTAAGCTTCTTTGCCCTGTCACTGTAGACTGAAGACCAGTGGCTCTCCAAGAATCCTCCAGGCCTTCAGTGCCAGATTATGACTACTGAGACATCCAGCCTTTGGGACTGAGCAGTGATTGGGTCCTCAGCCTCTGGGATATTCAGAAAGTCACTGTTGGATTATCTAGCTTATATTCTTTAAGTCAATATGATAAAATTCCTTTGCAGTACATACTCATTCTATCCTAATATAGTGCCTTGGATGTGCTGTCCCTAGTATGAATAGAGACATGGGTGATCTAGACTTTAAGGTATTTGCCAACTGCTGTCAAATAACAAGTAACCCGTTTGTCCTGCATAAGGAAATTCTTTGTCTGTCTCTGTCTTTGTCTCTATCTATGTCTCTCTGTCTCTCTTTCTGTGTGTGTGTGTGTGTGTGTGTGTGTGTGTGTGTGTGCATTGACTGGACCAGAATCTAGACCATTGGCTACTGCCCTGGAATTTAGGAAACGTTGCCTAAATGCAGTGTGACAGACCAACATAGTTTGGAGTTGAGGCACTGAGGCCTATCTGCATAGATGGCCTTTGATGATTCAGATTTAGGAGAATATCATAGTACAATGTTTGCAACAAGGAGAAGCCAATCAGTATGTGATCTTGATCACAGTGGTTATTGGCCACAGCCGAGGTGTATAAATATTTCACAGGAAAATGGGGACAAGTCCATTAATACTATGAAGAAGGCAAACTGAGACTGGCAAGCCCCACAATCAGAACACACTGAGGAATATTGGCCAGGTCACTAACTGTGTTTTGACTTTTGAGGAATATTGAGCACAGCTACTTTGATGGGATTATCTTCAGATGGCTGTAATCACTAGGAGCCTTCCTTTATTTGGATGGGTCTTAGATGCACTTGGACTATCAAAAGGAAAAATTTTAGTTCTTATTACTTCTTTTTTAATAAATCATGTAAGGAAGAATGTTGTTCTTCTGTTTCTTGATTTAACTGGAATTTCAAGTATCTTAACTGGTATAGATAAATAAATGGGCTCTTCTGACAAGATCCACTCATAATGCTATAGACATTCATTAATTCAGGATGGCTTTATGATAGTAGCCATTCTATTATGAAAATTAAAGTTTTAAAAATTATAAATACTGTTGTTTCAAGAATACATCAATTAGCAAAATAAGGATAGATATGCAAACAACATACCTCATTTTGAAATGTCTATGATCCAAAGACCTGTGTAATCAAAATTGATGCTTATACAGAGAGAGAACACAGGAGTTGGATGTGGAGTGTTGTGGGATATTTGTTTACAATGTAAAGATGTGTCTCTGCCTAAGATGCCTTCTGATCTTAGTTTAGTTTAGTAAAGACCTGAATGGCCAATAGCTAGACAGGAGAGGTTAGGTGGGACTCTGGATAGGAAGAGAGGAATTCAGAGTGTTAGAACGTAGGTCCACAGGACACCAGGAAGACACTAAAGAGGTAGAGCATATGGTGCAGGGTAGAGGTAACTGAGCCATGTGTCAGAATATAGATCAATAAAGCAGGTTAATTTAAGTTATATGAGCTGGTGGGACAAGCTTAAGCTAATGGCCAAGCTTTCATAACTAATAAGACGCTGTGTCAGTATTTGTGAATTGGCAGTCCCGATAAGAAAGTACTACTATAGTGGAGATTGAAAAAAAAAAATGTTGCCGGGTGGTGGTGGTGCACTCCTTTAATCCCAGCACTCAGGAGGCAGAAGCAGGCAGATCTCTATGAGTTTGAGGGCAGTCTGGGCTAGAGTGATTCCCAGGAAAGGCACAAAGCTACACAGAGAAACCCTGTCTCGAAAAAAAAAAAAATTTAAGGAGGGGGGAGTTAAGGAGAGTCTTTTGTGAGACTGATAATCATTTTCTCTAAACTGAGAGATGCAAGTAATATGAACTTTTGCACCAAAGGAAAATACAAAGTATAAAGTATAAAGGGGTAAAAAGGAAAAATTATAAAGGAATAAAACATCCCTTCATCCTCAAAGAACTCATATGTGATAGATGGAAGCAGGGCCTACATGACATGGGTGTTGGAAAGCTCTTGTAAGATAATTTGTCTGGACAGTTACTAGTTAACTAGATGAAAGGGTGAGAAAGAGCAGAGGTGATCCTGGGCAGAGAATACAGACACACCAACAGTGAGGGGAAGGGGATGGTTTGAAATCTTACAAGTATATCCAAAATACTGTTACCCATGTGTTTTCTCATTTGGTTATTTCTCAGTCAACTGCTCTGAAGCCAGCACTTATAAGTGTAAACTGAATTTCAGGACATTTGCATTTTGCCTGAGATCACAGAATTAGAACTGTCTGGATATAGTATTCAAGCCCAGACTTCACTAAGGCCCTGCTCTTTCCTTTTCTTTTCTCCTTCCCTGAGTACTACTGATGGGTTCTTAAGTTAGATAGAGAGCTGGACCAGATGACACACATGCTTGGAGATTGTGTTCCCTGAATGACATCACCAGAGTACTTTGAGCTTGCACATAATGCTTTGATGGGCTCTGTTACTCTTTGGCTGGTTCAGCCATGACACCTGCCCACAGATACTTTAAAGACAGAGCAGTTGCTCTAATAAGTTTCTGAAATAGCTGAGCACCGAGTATCAGCTTCAAACATGCACAGGGAACATTTTAATGGGCCCATTTGTGTAAATTCCAAGGCCAGGCTGGCTGAAGGTCACTGGAGAAGATATGAGCAGGGTTGAGAGGGCTTGACCTGAGCAATGTGTAACACAGGGATTATGTGTTCTAGTCGGGGGTAGTGGGTAAACACAGGTTGAGCATTAGGTAGACTGTACAGGAGCAGAAAAGTCTAATTCAAGGCACCAGTAGTGAAAACATGGTTCCAAACTGATATAAGTTGTATGCAGATCAAATCCCCTGTGAGAGAAGCTAGATTATGGATCATTTTATCATCAAATGTGAAGAAGATTCCGATTTACTCCTATGATTTTTTTTCATATTCTTAGTTATTTACACACTGGTTTCTTCAGAGAAAAGTGTGTGGCCACTAAAATTTGTTTTTATATAAACTTACATTCTAAATATAAATTTAGGTATATATTCAAAGAAGTTTTTCCAAACCTTTCCTGTGGTTACAAGAACTAGGAATAAAAATTTTAATTCATTAACTTATGCAATCATATTAATTCCAAATTTTCTCTTTTAAAAATTCTTCCTGTGAAATAGTGTTTTCATTCTCTGTACAGCTTTTACCCACTGACCAGAGCCAGGTAGAATCATAGAAGATAAAATACAGAGATTACCTGTATGTAAACTCTGTGTTCACCTATTAGTTTAATTTAGAAATGATTAAAATCTTTGGGAGTTAATTTATCCTACATTAAGATCATAATCCTGTAGACATATATTATTACGGAAAAGTACTAAGCTAGAGACTCTTTGATGTGATATCCTGAAATTAGGGTATCATCAAAAGTAAGCTGATTCCAGAATAAGTAAAACCAAGCATTTCAAGATAAAAATATTCTTCCTATATCTAGAATGAAAGGAAAGGTGAAGGTTGATTGCCCTAAATCATGATTGCGAAGGCTGCCATGTCTGCAGATGTACAATCAATCTTGCTCTTGGCATCAGTGACCCTGCTCTAGAATCCAGATGAAGTGCTGATCTCAGATTTTAACCAACCATTTGGAACTTTTAGTCGGGACCAATGACGCCGTGGTCTAAAATCCCTTATCAGCAATGATGCCACAGATGAGTGACTCCACCTGCAATTGAAGTCTAGTGTAACGCTACTTAATATCCAGTATCATGTCACCATCACTGGCATTCTCTGACCACCTTGCCTTTGGGGATGAGAGCATGTTTTTATATAACATCATGGCTACTTCTGACAAAAGAGAAACAGGTGAAAGTGAATCAGATCTATCAGCAGATAAATAAAAAATTAAAATAATCTCAAGTAAACATTGTAGGAAAGGGGCCCATTTGTGTATGTGTCTTTACATCATTAGCTAAGTCATCCACTGTTCATTGATAATGTGTTGACAAGTATTATTTGAAGGCAAGTCATCTGATAGAGTGACAGACTCCACATGAACCAGCTGTGGCTGTGGGCCATTGACAAAGATCTCAGATTCAGTTTCCTTATCTGTAAAGTAGTGGTTATAAAAAGCAACTGCCCAGAGTTGCTTCTGAGGTTTAAGTAAGGTAAAGAATTGACATAATTAGCATCAGGCTGGGATCTGAAAGTTTCTCAGTCAACTATAGCTACACCTACTTTTTTAAGTTTAAAGAGTTGGCATGTTTATAGGTGTAACTACTGTGATGAAGTTGTTATTTGTCTAAAATGTTTATTGAGAAATGGTATTTTTTTCCATAAATAATTGCAACTTTGAGGTCAGAGTTCATGTAAAGATTAAAAAACTATCATTTTCAATTTTGTTTGTGGTTTAGTGGTTTTCACACAATTCTTTCCTCACCTTCTACAAAAGTCTTCTGAAATCCAATATAACATATATTAACAAGATATTGTTCACTTTTAACTATATGAATTGTAATTTATGTATGTAAACAGCATTATACTACACTCACATTTAATACTTTAATAAATTTTTTCTTTTTAAAAAATTATCTAGAATTTGTGTGTGTGTGTGTGTGTGTATGAGACAGAGAGAGAGAGAGAGAGAGAGAGAGAGAGAGAGAGAGAGAGAGAGAGAGAGGGAGAGAGATTGTATGCCACACTGTACATACGGAAGTCAGAGGCCAACTTTGTGGAGTGCATTTTTTTCTTCCACTTTTACCTGTGTCTTGGGGATGAAACTCCGGCCACCTGCCATACACAGCAAGCACCTTCGCCTGCTGAGCCATGCCACCAGCTCTTTTTCAATTTCTTTTTTTGTTTGAAATAGGGTCTTGCTGTACAGTCTAAGCTACTTAAAATCCACTATGTAATACTGATTACAAAACTTCTGGTGGTGCTCCTGTTTTATCCTACTGATTGCTGGGACTACAGGAAGCTGATTCCACATCATAGTTTGTTTGTATGCTGTGTTTAGCTTCTTTCAATTGAAAAATGACTGGGTATAGTTATGGAATATAAAATGATGTTTGATGTTTTATCTATGTGTGCATTGTATAATTAATTAATTTAGATAACATGCCTATCATATAGCCAGCTTATGTTTTTTTTGCAATGAGAAAGCTAAAAATATATTCTTAAGAGAAAATTTGAAATGCATATTTTTTTTTTCGAGACAAGGTTTCTCTGTGTAGCCTTGCGCCTTTCCTGAATCTAGCTCTGTAGACCAGCCTGGCCTCAAACTCACAGAGATCTGCCTGGCCCTGCCTCCTGAGTGCTGGGATTAAAGACATGCACCACCATTGCCTGGCTTTGAAATGCATGTTATAGTATAGCTAGCTACAGTGCTAGTGCTGTACAATAGAATCACAAAAACTTATTTCTCCAGTCCACTAGAGTATATATACTCTTTAAGTGACATCTCTCCTAGCTCCATGGCACTCTTTCCCAGAAGACTGATAACTCCATTTTTATGTTCTGTTTCTATGCTATTAATGTTTTTAGAATCCATTTTTAGTGAGGTCATATATTGTTCATATTTTTGTACCTGTATTACTTCACTTAGAATGATATACAGTTCTGTTCATATTGATGTGAATGACAGTATTTTCTTTTTTTACATTTTATAAAATCTTTATTGACAAATAATTCACATAGTATACAATTTGCCTGTTTGCACAATTTGGTAGACTTTGGTCCAGCCTCCTCATAGGGCTATGACACCATCACCACTTTCTGTTTCAGAAATCGCTGTCTTCAATTTCTTAAAGAGTCACATAGTATTTCACTATATAGTGCCCCATGCTACATTTTAAAATTCATTCTTTCATCAACACTGAATTTGGTTCTGTGACTTAGCTATTTTGAGTAGGCTAAAGATAAGAGAGCAGATTGATTCCAATTCCTTTACATATATATTAAAAATGGAATTGCTAGATCATAATGTAGTTCAAAGGTGTTTGGAAGCCCCTTTCTATTATTTTTCAAAATAACTGTCCTAATTCACATTCCACCTATAGTGTCCTGTAGAGTTTCATCGCTGCCTGATGAAAGCCATTGTAAAAGATACAGGTGATCCAACACGGCGGTTTTAATTTGTATTTCCTTCATGATTCGGCTTAATGTCTGTTGGTCATTCACTTCTTTTTCTGAGAAATATTTTGACTGTTTTTAATTGGATTATTCTTTTCTTGTTACTGAGTTGTTTGAATCACTTCTTTATTTTGGATATGAGCGTCTTAGATGAATAGTTTCAAATACTTCCCCACTGATTCATGCATTGGCAGTTTCTTTGTCAATTACTATTACTATTATTATTGTACATAATATTATATTGTATATAAAAGCACTTTAGCCTTATGATGCTCCAATGTCTGATTTTCAAGAAAACGTTACTCAGACCAATGACACAGTGCTTATCCTATGTTTTCCTCTATTAGCTTTATAATCAGAGTCTTCTGATTGCTTTAGTTCAGTTTTACCCATTTTGAGTTAACTTTTATATGTAATATTAGGTACAATCTTATTCTATAGAGGTCCATCCAGTTTTCCCAACCTTTATTATCAAAAATACTACTCTTTCTCCATTGTGTGCAATATAGTGCTTTCAAAGATATGTCAATGAACTTGAGCAATAGAGAGTTCAATAAATGTAGTAGGTGGAACCTATATCCAACACTACTAGGGTGGCCAAGACTCTGAGACTAGATAGGCCATACCTAGGGAGAAACCAAATACTATTGGTTTGTTAAAGGAACATAGCAATCCCGTGACTTCTAACAACATTCTGCTATATCCGTAGGTCAGTGTCTCACTCACTCTTCATCAGAGAAACTTCCTACTGCAGTATGAGAACTAATACAGAGACATACACCTGGAAAATGTGCAGAGAGTGAGAGACCTTGTAACGCTCAATCCTAAGTGGGATGTTTCCATCAAATCCCTCCTTTTGGAGCTCAGGGAATATGCAGAAGAGGAGGAAGAAAGATTGGAAAAGCCAGAGAGGACAGATTATACCAATGAAAACTATTGTCCAGACACAACAGGACTGATGCACATATGAACTTACAGGGTCATAGTAGCATGCACAGGGCCAAACCAGGCATGGCCCCAGCATTGATGTGAGGAAGTGGACACAAGCCACCCATCCCTAACCCAGAAGCCATCTCCGACTAACAACAGCTCTCAAAGGAAAAAAAAAAGGTTTTCTCTGAATGAATGTCACTGGCTATAGAAACCACACTTAAGGGCACACTTCATGTCCAGCAGTAGATGCCAAAGCAAAACCAACCCAAAGGCATTTTTGTAGATTTTTTGTCTCATGTTTCCTTGTTTAGTCTTTTTGTTATTCTACTGGTCTTTTGCTTGATATTATGACTTCCTATTTTGTGTTTTTATTGTGTATGTGAGTTTGTATGTATATTTCTCATGTTGTTTCCTTTTCTTTTTTGTTTGCTAGTTTTTCATATTTATTTTATTTCCGTTATTTTTTTTACTTGCCCATTTGTTTTCTTTTTCTTTTTCTTTTTTTTCTTTTCTAGTACTTTGCTTCTTCCTATTCTCATGTGGTCTTCATTTATCATGGTCTCCTATTCCTTGTTCTCCCTCTCTGTTGTTGATCCAGCTGGGGTCTCCCGCTCCCCCAAGCTCTCTTTCCCTCCACCCTCGCCCTTCATTTCCCCCACTTATGACCAGGCTGTTCATGAAGATCTCATCCATTTCTCCGTCATTAGGCGATCCCTGTGTCTTTCTTGGGGTCCTGTTTTCCAGGTAGCCTCCCTGGTGGTGTGAGTAGCAGTCCAGTCATCCTTGTTCCACATCTAGTATTCTCCTATGAGTGGGTACATACCATGTTTGTCTTTCTGAGTCTGGGTTACCTCACTCAGGATGATTTTTTCTAGATCCCTCCATTTGCCTACAAACCTCATGATGTCATTGTTTTTCTCTGCTGAGTAGTATTCCATTGTGTATATGTACCACATTTTATTTATCCATTCTTCAGTTGAAGGGCATCTAGGTTGTTTCCAGGTTCTGGCTATTACAAACAATGCTAATATGAACATAGCTGAGCAAGTGCCCTTGTGGTATGATTGAGCATTCCTTGGGTATATGCCCAAGAGTGGTATAGCTGGATCTTGGGGGAGATTGATTCCCAATTTTCTAAGAAAGTGCCATATTGATTTCCAAAGTGACTGTACAAGCTTGCATTCCCACCAGCAGTGGAGGAGAGTTCCCCTAGCTCCACATACTCTCCAGCATAAGCTGTCTTCAATGTTTTTGATCTTAGCCATTCTGACAGGCATAAGGTGGTATCTCAGAGTTGTTTTGATTTGCATTTCCCTGATAATTAGGGATGTTGAACAATTCCTTAAATGTCTTTCAGCCATTTGAGTTTCCTCTGTTGAGCATTTGTTTTCTTGAAAGAGGAAGAAGGTGTGGTATTGGAAGGGTAAGGAAGTAGAGGGGATCTGGGAGGAGGGAAGAGAGTGGAAACCATAATCAGAATGTATAATATGAAAAAAAAACCCTTATTTTCAATAAAAACCAAAAAATGAATAAAAACAAAAACGTGCTTTAATATAACCTAGGAAAATTATATACATACATTGATTTCAAAAATAAATTATTAAATTATAAAACAAAATAAAATGAGTGTAGGACACAAATTAATATGCATAATTAGGTAGCAAACAAAAATAACCAGTTAACATATATAATGATACTTAGTATTCCATTTAAATAGCAAAGTAAGACAATATACATAGAAATAAACTTGAAATTATGAAGTATAATGGGCATGAAATGATATTTGTGCAAAATTTTGGTGAGATGATTCAATAGAATGACAGAACTTTTCTCTAGATTAATTCATAAGCATAACACGATTTCTATAAGAAAATATTGTACACAGGAGAAAAGAGAGTGATGAACCAAAATACTCTATAGGATGCTGAAAATAAAAGGTAATACAAATACTTAGACAACCTCTGAGGCTAGCCTATGATAGTATTGACAAATAAACAAAGATATCACCCAGAGAAACAGAACTGCTTGTCAAGAAACAGACTCTAATACATGGGAGGGGGGAGTTACTACTAGTAAGAGTGACGTTTTAAATTATAAGAGAAAAGATGGGCTTTAAATTGCCTAGAAGAGAAAACTCATTAAAAAAGATGCAGTCAGATCAGTATTTATTTCTCACATAAAAAAAATATGTCCAGTGGCCCAGATGTTTGGAAAGAAAGGACTGAAGAAAAGAAAAAAGAAAGGGGGGAGATATGAGGGAGAGATTGTGGAAAGAGGAGAGTAATGGAAGGAGGGAGGGAGCAGGAGTGGGAAGGGGGACAGAGGGGGGAAGGAGGGGGAGGAAGGAAGAAAGAGAGGGAGGAAGAAAACTGGTGGACCACTAGGATGAGAGAATCTCTTTCTTGGTCTTTGTCCACAGCAGCAAGCGCCCACTACATGCACAAGTACGTCATTTCCTCTCACCTACAGTAATTTTTTTTCATTCTCCAGTAACCACACAATAAGGAGATTGGTGGCCCATCCAAACTCCAACCAATCAGCATCCCAAGCAGTCAGCCCTGCTTCAGTACCAGCGTGTGGAGACTGAGGACCCTATTACAGATGTTTCCCTGCTTGTGCACCAACATGTGGAACCATATCAGCAGTCCTTTCTGTGTCCAAGAATAGAAGCAAGAGACCCAATCCTCACACTAAAAGTGGGGGAGTAGAGGGAGTGAATGGTTGATACATAACCCAAAATAAAGCTTTTGGAGTCAGCCCTGCCCAGCTCTGGGACCCCTTCTCTACACCAGAAGTAGCAATACTTGTCAATAGACTTTCATTTTGCTCTGAGCTGTTTTCACATCTTTTAACTCTTTAACTGTCTGAGAGAAAGAACCCACCACCTAGCCGGTATCGTAAGGAAAAGAGGGAGGAAAAGGACACTTAAAATGTATGAATTCTTTTATTATCTAAATTAGAAAGACTTCCCCACTGGTTCAAAACCTACAGGTAAGAAGAAGAAAAGATTAAAAATTTGACTACATAACAAGCTCTCAGAGGGAGAATGAGCCTTTCCCAAGGATGAGCCTCCTACTTAGTTACCCAACATAAGGTATCAACCCTGAAACCATACACACACACACACAACAAAAAAGGGCTCATCAGGTTGTATTTATATATTTGTGCATTTATATTGAATATATACACACATATATAGTCAAAGAAAAGAAGGTTATCAGTTTGAGAGTGAAACTGGTAATGGAAGGGGTGGGAGGGAGGAAAGAGAAAGGCGGAAGTGATGTTAAGTGTATTTTGATTAAAAGTACATTTTTTTTTTAAAAATTCTCAAGATAAAAACACCATAAGTGAAGTATATTTTTAAAAGGTGAATTGGAAGGCAATATAGCAATTTGAGTGGGAAAGTTCAGGAGCCAATTTCCAATTACTTTCTGTGCATGTGACATTTTTAGAAGTCTTGTTTTGAACGAAGCCCATCTCAGCATGGTTACTGAGACACTCATTGCATTGTCTGAGGTCAGCTCGATTATACAATCATATGGATTTTCACTGGATGACTTTGCTTTTTGGAGGTGCATGAGGAGCTGTCAGAGTTCTCTGACAGGAAGCTGAGCACTCACCTTGGGATTCCTTCTCATCTGCCAGCTTTCTTTCTGAGAAACCATCATTCTTTTCTTGAATATATTCTTCTCAAAGAATCTTTATGGAAAAGAAAGACATATGAATCTAGGAATACAATTAATAATGTAAATAGGCATTTAGGCTATAAGACGTTATAACATATTGCAAAAACATCATAGCACTTTTAGACTCAAAATTAAATATAAATATGGATTTCCACTATGGTTAAGTGAGCACATGTGAAAAAGTATGTTCAAGCAGGCTCCATTTTGTGACTTTAAATTGAATTTATACTTCTTATATAATAGAAAAGTGGTATTTTCTTGGCTAAAGAGTTCCTCAGGGTAGAGCACTTGCCTAGCATGCTTTAGGTTCTCCAGCACTACAAAGCAAAGGCAGAAACAAGAGGCTGGGGAGATGAGACAGCTCAGTAGGAGCTTGCTGCTTTTCCAGAGAATCTGCGTTCAGTTCCTGGCACCCATGTGAGGTGGCTCAGAACTACCCGCACTCGGTGCAACACCAGATCCATGGCATTTGACACTACATTCTGGCCTCCATGGGAGCTTGCACACACACGTATATACTTAGGCACACACACACACACATGCATGCACATAGAGTCAAAATATAAAATGTAAAAAAAAAAATGGAGGAAAAAAGCCTCAAACAATTCTATTTAACAGCAGAGAAAGCCGCTTTTTCTTAATCAATTTACTGTAATCATGAACACAGAAAGGTAGCAATGTAATATTTCCTTGGGTTGGTGAATAATAAAACTTGTATCTTTTGATTAGTTGAATTTCTCAGTCCCTCAGTTCCTTGAGGAATATTGAGATAAATTCCAGAAAGTAAAGTTGTAATTTTTTCAGAATAAACTCAACCTGACACTGCTATATTTATAAAGAACTAACTATTGTAGAAACTTTAAAATCCTAAGAGAATTCATGTTCATATTTCTCATTTTTGATTGAAGAAAAACCTCACTGTGCTCATTGTGGGTAGTTGCTAAGAGGGTTTTTGTATTTTTCTTCTTTGTTTGCAGAATACTCGGTTCCTGGTGAGTGTTTTGTTGATGAGCTACAGAAGACAAACTGTGCTGGTTGTTCGCCTAGTTTTCTGTCATTATAGCAAATTACAGAGACTTTCTAAAGAGCAAAGGTTTGTTTGGGATTACAGTTTCAGAGGCTGAAGTCCACACTCTTGGCCTCATTCCTTGGAGCATGTAATGAGGCAGTCCAGCATGGTAGGGGCTCCTGGTGAAATAAAATCTCCCAATTTGTGGCCAAGGCATAAGAGAAGGTGAGATGCCAGGAACCCATCAGCCTCTCAAGAGTACCCGCAGTGGCCAAAAACCTCCAGCTAAGCCCCACTTCTAAAGGCCTTGCCATGTCCTAACAGTGCTATCCTGGGAACCAAGCATTTAATGGATGGAACTTTGGAAGACACTTAAGCAAAAGAGATGATCTATTCTCTTAAATGAGCTGCCTTTGAAACAGTGATTCTCCTCTCCAGATTTAAAAGGACTAGTGTGGATTTCAGAGCTGGGTATATGTTTAGCCCAGGAACTAGCACTTCAGACTGTGTTCTGGAATTCACAGTAGTATAGATTTGTTTACTTGTTTTGACATGGTCTCATGTAGCCCAGATTGTTCTCAAACTTACGATTATAACTAAAGATGACCTTGAACTCTCAATCCTCCTGCCTCTACCTCCCAAGTGCTAGGATCACAGGTATGTACCACCATGCACAGCATTATTACAACAGTATAGCTTTTCTACACTATGACTTGACTTTTAAAAAAAGTGAAACACTCTTGGTTGTCTCTTTCCTTCTCTCCCTCCTCCTCCTTTTCATTCTTTTCTTCCTTCTTTCCCTATTTGGACACTAATGCACGGACTTAAATTGTGACTATAGCATTTGCCTATATAGGTTGCACAGCAACTTATCTAAGTATAATATTAGAAGGATTTCTGAAAAAATGATAAAATTTGTACTCAAAGATCTGTTTAAAGCAATAAAATTTCTTGAGTCTCTCCATGACTGTCAACCTCCTCTTAAGCCCCTTAAGGAGCAGTAAGCTTAAACAGATTCCAAAATGGGAAGGGGCTAGTGTGAACACCATCACTCCATCCAGACTTGGAGCCCTATCTGCTGCACTTTCAGAAACCAGAAACAGAAAGCATTCTTTATCTTCATTGAATCAGTGTAGTAACATGGAAATGAATCCATTCAGGAGTATTTAAATCAAATAAGCTGAAGGGACAAAGTTCTGGGCCCCAGTTAATGTTTAGTAAACGCATGGCCAGTGAATGTCTTTAAAGGTTTTATTCTCTAGTACTTGATCCATGGCTTAAAAAAAAAGGCTATCCATCCTCCTAACCCACTTGTTAAGGAGGACCAGTATTCAGAGGGATGAGTTCTGCTCTGCTGGAGCATGTACAACACACTCAGATGCTCTGGCACGTGTATCAGCTTTGTACTTGAGGATGTCTCTGCTACCAGTATCCTAGAGATTAGAGAGACCAAACTTGCAAAGAAATGAAGAAGGAGAGGGAACGGGAGGAGGAGAACAAGAAGAAAAAGGAGGAGAAGAATGAGAAGGAGGAGGAGGAGGAGGAGAAGGAGAAGGAGGAGGAGGAGGAGGAGGAGGAGGAGGAAGAGGAAAACAGCAGCAGCTTTCATCCTTGGGAAGACTTCAGAAACACCACAGCTGTCTGCCGGGCCTATTTAGGGTGTTTAACAATGGCACTGGGAGGACAAGGAAGGATGAGTAAGAGCATGTCCACATATAAGGCTGTCCGTAAATGACCAGCAGAGCATGCTCTTCTCTCTACCCTGGATTATAGAAGCTTAGTGTAAGGAAAGGTCACTTCAGATCCCTCTGTTATTAGCTGTTGAAGGAGCATGAGAATAGATGCCTTGTATAAGCCTCATATTAACAGATAAATTATACTACATAGAGTACTGCGCAAAGAAGTACTTTTCTACATGATGATGTTTTGAATTTTATATTTTTGGCTAGTAAATGTAACTTCCATGTGGATATATTAGCTTAATTTGTATACTAGAAGTTTTATAAACATAAATATGACCCAATAGAAATGCTTGCAGTATTTCTAAATGTTATACATTGAAATTAGTGAATACTTTGGCCCCAAAGGGGCCTAACCCCTTGATACAGTTCTTTATGCTGTGGAGACCCCCAACCACAAAATTATTTTCGTTGCTATTTCATAACTGTAATTTTGCTACTGTTATGAATTGTAATGTAGATATTTTTGAAGATAGAGGTTTGCCAAAGGAGTTGTAACCCACAGTTTGAGAACCACTGGTTTATGTAGATATAGAAGCTTTAGCTGTGGGAGCCCAGAAAGGCAGTAACACCACACCTTCCACCTTTCACAGTGAGAAGCAGGGCTCCTTATTTCTCATATAGGGAGATTTTTTTGATAGATATTCAGGAGTCTCTAAAGGCAGATTGAAAGTCAGGAGAGAAAGAAGGGACTTATTCCTTTTTTGTGCCCCATCCAGTTACATATGAAAAGACCAAGCAGATGCCATAACAGGCTGCTCAGTCTTCTCTCAGAGATCAGGCCTCAATTTCAGTTTCCTGAGACTTGAGCAAGCAGTTTCTGGGAGGACCATGAACAAAAGACATAGTCTTTGCACTAGCTCCCTTTCTGCTCATACTGTGACTGCTCAAAGTTCAGCCAATTGTTTACTGTCTGGAACCCCTCACCAACTTAGAGCTATGTGCGTGAGTCAAGGACAGAGCCTGGACCACTGAGCCAGCCCCCACAGTCAGTACATGCTAGGCCAGCCAGCCCCCATGGCAGCTATAGGACAAAGCCTGGGACTTGTCCCAGACAGCCCCCAAAATGATAATTGTAAACCCCAACCAGTAAATTCAAAGGTTATATACCCTCACCCAATTAAAAGAGAACAGAGGTCTTCAAAAATAAAAATAAACCAATCCGAGTTGTACCCGTGCCAAACCCCCAACCAGCCTGAAGGGCTTGCGGTATTTGCCTTTAAATAGCTAACCTCACAAAGAAATAGCGACTCCTCCCTGCCTCACTGTATTGGGTGTAGGAACGATTCCCTGTCTAGGCTTGTATCTATAGAATAAACCTTGCTGTTGCATTCTGGTCATCCTTGGTCTTCAGTGGTCTCTTTGGGGTCGTGATCTGGGCAGAACACACAGACACTCCAGTAATGGTTGTTCATCCTCTCAGAGCAGAGTCGATACCACTCACGAGTTACTCTCCGTCCACTAAATTAGTCACAGTCCCAAAGCTAGTGTGGTCCTTGTTTTGTTTCATTTGTTTGACTCCTAAATTACATAGCATCTAAAACTCTAAATATCTTAAAGTTTCTGGGTCATGAATATGAGTGTGAGCTAATTTGACAAGAAAGGAAGCCGAGGTCTGGAAGAAGAGCCTGGTAATAGGAACTCAGGGCTTCTACATGGTGCCTATTCCAAAGAAATCAAGAGGGCTGCTGAAGCTTTCTGAATAGGAAGGTGACTTTCCAGTTGTTTGTTAGCATGTAGTGCTGGTAGTACATTATGGGATGAACTGTGAGGGGTTTAAGTTTAAAGAAAACAGTGTAAGTCTTGCAAAAATGCTCAACTTACTGAAGCAAAACAAATGTGGTTTAAATGACCAGAAATTCATTTACTCAGAAAGGGAGTATTGAAGAAAGAGCAGAAAGGAGAGGATGAGGTGAGGTAAACATTTCAGATGTCCTTGGGGTGCTTCTGAGAGCTATATATATATAAATTTGTGAGCCTATGCAATGAAGATGGAGTTGAAGCGAGGCAATCGAGAGTTTAGATGTTATACTAGCCAAGGGGTGGTTCAGATGTGTAATCTAAAAATGTCAAGATAGGTCCAAGTAGCTTCCCTGGGGTTTTGAAGAAAAAAGATGCTAGCAGAGACTTGAGTGAGCCAGGAGAGTGAGTCAGTGGATGAAACTAAAGGGTCAGAGTGGTAGAAAAAAAGTAGGAAAAAAGTCAAGATTGTACAGTAAGCAGCTGGAAGCCAGCCGTAGCGAGGCTGGGAAGCACTAACTGGGTTATGCAATGCATAGATGACTTTTGACCTTTGAGAAAACAGATCCAAAGGAGGAGGGGTGCAAAAGTCAATGTGTAAAGAGAGAACCACAAGGGAGCAAGTTAAGTAAGTGGGGCTGATCCATTGTTTCTGGGGGAGAAGTTACAGAGAAAGATGAAATCTCATAGTTTCAATTTACATCTCTCTGGTGGTTAGGGATGTGGAACACTTTAAAAAGCATTTATTGACTTTTTTGTTTATCTTGAGACTTGTCTGTTCAGTTTATTAGCTCATTTATTAATTGAAAGGTTCTATGATTTGATGAATATATACATAATTATGAATGAATCGTTATTCATTGCTGGTGAGGATATAGAGAGATATGAGACACCATGATAGAAATCAGTATGGAGAGTCCTCAAAATAATTAAAAATAGAAGTACCATCTGACCCTGATTTACCATTCCTGGCTATATACCCAATGACCTCTAAGTCCTTCCATGGAGATACTTGAACACCCATACTCATTGCTGCCTTCTTTGCAAAAATTATGAAGCAATCTGCCTAGATGTCAACTCAGAAATAAATACTTCCTGTTTTCACTCATATGTGAGTCCTAGATATGTTTGTGTGTCTGTATGTATATGGTTATATATATATGACATGAAACTAGAAAGGGGATCATGAAAGGACCAAAATAGATCTTAAAGAAAGGGTTGGAAGAGAGAACAAAAGAATACATATGACATGAGAGTTGAATGGTAGCTACTGAGGGGAGGAAGGGAACCAGAAAGAGTGGACAGAGGAGGCAGAAGAGTAAACCAAAAAAGTGTGTATGAAAAGCTATAAAAACACCCATTACTTAGTATGGGGATTGATAGTTAAGAAACAAATAAAAATATTGAGGGAGGAAAAAAGAGAGAGAAGATAGGAGTTAGGACAGTGTAATTGGAGGATTTTTGTGTTGGGTTTATGTTTGTTTGTTTACCTGTTGAGAAGAAACAGGTGAAGAGGAATTGTTAATGATATTAAAGGACATTTGTAGATTATGTTTTTCTCTATCCATTCAGAATCAAAGAAGACAAGAAAAGAAGAAAGTAACTTCATAGACATGTCAGATAATAGAAATTGGTTGATATTATCATCCACTTTTCTTTTGAATCATAACTTGGGGCAATAGATGGGGGTGGGAAAGGAAAAGATTGTGGCAAACAGGGAAAGAGGTAAGAAAGGCAGTAGTAGAACATTTTCATAGACTAACATGAATGGAATCTTATCTTTCACAGAAAAAGCAGGGATATTTGGAAATATAAAATTTAGGAGTCAACCAACCAGAAGACAATTTGACTATTTCTTTGAACATTAAAGATATTATGATCATATGATCCAGATAATTGTCTGTGGTATTTAACAAAATGGTCTGAAAACTTACATCACCACAAAAATTATGCACTTGGGAGTTTATATCATAATTGCCCAAACTTTGAGGCAGCTCTTTGCCCAACCTCTTCAGGGCTTTTCATGAGATTTCAGTCTTCTTAGAAGAGAGGTGAACAGTTTTGCCAAAAACTCAACAGAGATCCACCTGCCTCTGACTCCCACGTGCTGGGATTAAAGGCATGTACCACCACCGCCTGGCTCACACCACCTTCTGTAGGCAAAGCAAATCACTACCCTGAGCAGAGTTACAGAGCAGGAAAAAGGACATAGTCACATGGCAGGGTATGGACGGGGCAGGAGCAGAGCCATGCCAGCTATGGATCCAGTTGCTATGTGATAAGAAAAGAGTATGTGTCAGAGGGATGGGTGGTGGTCTGGAAAATTAAACCACAAGTCTTATAAATCATAATGAAATCTGTGCGCTGGTAGATAATGTGAGGCATGGAAGGTGGAGGCAAAAAGGCAGTAGATTGGCATCTCACTTCAGGAAAATAACTCTGCTAGCAATAAAGCATGTGAACTTGAGGCAGCCAACCCTTTCCTTGTAAACAAATACCTGAGATGGAAACCTGCATAGTTATCTACGTATTTATATCCTATCCCATTCCAGAGAAGATAGGACTCTTACATCTCTCCCATAGTTACTTTCAAAATTATATTTATTTATCCCCTCTTTGCTGCTAGAAAGAATTTGAAGCAGCTCTTTTGAATTCTGCCCAAAGGCCATCTTGGAAGCATGTCATGGCCTGCCTTAACTGAGCTACCCATAAATGAAGCTCCAGAGCTCCCAGCCAGAAATATTCCTGGAGGCAAAGTAAACAGAGGTGAATTCGGCTGTTTAAAAACACATGTAAGCACTTTATTTAGAACTCTGATTCTATTATGGCTGAACCGAAGGGAAGGGAGGGCGAGTTCAAAAAGAATATTCTCCATCCCAGCTGTCTTAGAAAATGTTACAATGACTTCTGCTTTGCCAGCTCCAAAACAGCTGGTAAAACTGTTTGGGGAGCAAAGCATAGATGGTCAGAAAGGTCCTTTAGAGACCAGACATGGGCTGGCGGCAAGGCTGCTTTCCGTCTAGTGTTAGAATGAAGCAAACTTGAACAGGCCAGTTTGCTTTGTGTCTTCCATCTGCAAATGAAAGCAAAAGGAAACTAAGGGAGGGTGAGAGACTTCTGGCGTTTGCATGGGACTGTCTTCCTCAATATTAGTGAGGTTTATATATTTAATTACTTGTTTATCATTACTTTTTTAACCAAGATGAAATTCATCCTTAAGTCAATTGTAGTCAAGTTGAGGTTAGGAATCTTGATCCTACCATTGTCATTCGCCTTCCCAGGTTACCAAATTTGAGCAGTGTATGTCTGCACTAGCACAGAGGCTGCAGAGAGGAACAGTGTATCCATGGGAGTTGTTTACAGATAAATGTCAGTTCTTATTAAGAGTTTATTTGCGGGCTGGAGAGATGGCTCAGAGGTTAGGAGCACTGATTGCTCTTCCAAAGGTCCTGAGTTCAATTCTCAGCAACCACATGGTGGCTCACAACCATCTGTAATGAGATCTGGTGCCCTCTTCTGACCTGTAGTCATACATGCTGTATACAAAATAAGTAAAATTTAAAAAAAAGAGTTTATATGTAACCACAAGCAAAGTTCTGTGGAGCCACGGGTAATAGCACCAGCCTTACTTTCTCTTGGTTACGACCCCTTGTCTTAGAGCCCTGTTCTCACTACTCTAATACCATTTCTAGAGGCTGATTTAACACGCACTTCTGTTATCTACACAACAGGCTTCACTTCCGGTGTATCCCAAAGGTAGGCTGCATTCAGTATGGTCCTGGGCTTCAATACTACCTGGTACCTATATAACGTGTAGATGTTTTCTCATTTACAAAGATGATGTCAAAGCAAGCTCTATAAAAGCTTCCACTTAGAGGATGTGGAGCAAGGGGAACACTCTTTCACTGTTGATGGGAGAGCAAACTTGTACAGCCACTTTGGAAATCAGTATGGCTGGGTTCTCAGAAAATTGGAAATCTATCTTCCTCAAGACCCAGCTACACCACTCTTGGGAATATACCCAAGGAAGGCCCAATCATACCACAAGGACACATGCTCAACTATGCTCATAGCAGCATTATTCATAATAACCAGAACCTGGAAACAACCTAGATGCCCCTCAACCAAAGAATGGATTAAGAAAGTGAAGTACATATACACAATGGAGTATTACTCAGCAGTAAAATAAACAATGACATCATGAAATGGTGGATGGAACTAGAAAATATCCTGAGTGAGGTAACCCAGGCTCAGAAGGACAAACATGGTATGTACTCACTCATAAGTAGACACTAGATGTAAAACAAACTATAACCAGACTACAACCCACAGCTCCAGAGAAGCTAGGAAACAAGGAAGACCCTAAGAGGGACACATGGATTGTCCTGGAAAGGGGAAATAGATGAGATCTTCATGAGTAAACTAGGGATGAGGGAGCAATAGAGGGTAGGGGATGGAGGATGAGAACATAAGGGAACAGGATGGTTGAGCTGGAACAGGGATGGAGTAGGAGAGCAAGGAATGAGATACCATGATAGAGGGAGACATCACGGGGATAGGGAGAAACTGGGTGCTAGGGAAGTTCACAGGAGTCCACAAGGACAACCCCAGCTTAGACGACTAGCAATAGTGGAGAGGGTGCCTGAACTGGCTTACCCTAGTAATCAGATCAGTGAATACCCTAACTGTCATCCTAGAGCCTTCATCGAGTAACTGATGGAAGCAGATGCAGAGATCCACAGCCAAGCACCAGGCTGAGCTCCAGGAGTCCAGTCAAGGAGAGAGAAGAGGGATTCTGTGAGCAAGGGGCATCAAGATCATGATGGGGAAACCTACAGAGACAACCAAAACAGACTAGTGGAAACTCATGAAATTTAGACCTACAGCTGTGGAGCCTCCATGGGACTGGACTAGGCCCTCTGCATAAGCGAGACAGTTGTGTAGCTTGATCTGCTTAAGGGGCCCCTGGCAGTAGGATCAGGATCCATCCCTGGTACATGAGCAGGCTTTTTGGAGCCCACTACCTATGGTGGGACACTTTGCACAGCTTGGACCTGCCCCTACTGAATATACCAGGTTCTGATGACTCTCAATAGGAGGCCAAACCTTTTTGGAGAAGGAAATGGGGGGTGAGTTGGAGACAGAAGGATGGTTGGGAGGGAGGAAGGATGAGAGGGGGATCTGTGGTTGGTATGTAAAATGAATAAAAAATCCTTAACAAAAAAAAAATCAGGTGATTGCCATAAAATGAATTAATCAAAATTAATGTGCAAATATGCCTCAATAATTAGAATGAAATATTTTTAATTATGAATTTAATTTAATTTTCTATTGCTCCTCATTTTCCTTACCTTTATTTTTCTACAATAGAGGAGGGGGAAGAGAGACTCCACTTGCTGCTCTGCTATATCATATGCTCAGCATGTCAGAGCCCTGGCTCTGAAGACACACTATACAGCCATGGTACTAATACTAATGCCAGATCTTCTCACACCAGCTATGAGCTGGTGATTTTCCAGTTGTGATTTGTGACAAGTTATCCACAGTCTGGTCTCTCTTCTCTTTGATGAGGGATGTGAACTTCCAAGATGTCTGGTCTAGGTTAGGGCTGGTGTGTGCGGTTTAGCAACAGTTCTCAGAACAGAACTAAATATTCTGTGCAGAGATCGATCATGGTGGTGTGGACCCATCAGTGTCTGGCAGCCATCAGAACGAAGCTGCCTCTCAGAGCAGCTTCTTAATTGTAACTTGGTAGGAGACCGGCTCCTCGGGAAACAGTGCACTAGAAAAGAGACTCACATTCCAGTCTTCAGTTTTCACTACTGTGTGAAACTCAATACTTGGTGTACTTGTGCTTTCAAAATACACAGAAGGCACTTGCCATGTTCCCTAAAAACTGCTGGGAATAAAACTTCAAAATGATTTTGTAACGTAGTATGGAGCAAGATTTTCTGTCTTTCGTGCTTAGGAAGACTTTGTTTTTGCAACTAACTGGACTCAATTACTTTAAAAATCTCCTATAACTCAGTGTTCTTTGGTTAGCAAGATTTACTAGTTTGGATTTCTATAATAACTAATATTTGGGATGAGCTAAGTTTGAGTACCATTATGACATGAACTGCTAGTAAGACAGCCAATGGGCATTAGAGCCACACAGGCCAGGTTTGAGCCCAGCTTTTCCAGTCTATAGGTTTGTGGTCTGGGACAGCTTATTTTCTCAGTCTCAGTTGCATCACTTGCCGAGAGGGTCTGAGGACTTACCCTCTGCTGTTGTGAGGGTCACAACCAGCTTGAGATGCTGACCAAATGTCCATGTTTTTCTTTCAGCATGTCCCTGGAGATGGTGCCACTCCCAACCTTTGAAACATGCCCATTCTATAATTTAAGGGATAATTCTAAGATTAAAGGGATCTTATCTTCACCTTCATAAAATTACCCAGGATAAAAATAATCTTTGTCCACAAATAACTTCAGGTAATAAAGAAGTCCATAAAGAATGACATGGGTAGTTCTCTAGCCTTTAGATTTTGGAGACATTCTTTTTATTTCTAATAAAAAATGTCCTCTGAGGGAACTAAAACAATTTTGGTAGGTTATTTTCTAGTAACATACAAAGCGTTGAATTTAACAACTGTCAATTAAATACAGTTTTTTTTTAATCTAGGTAGAGTTACTTTTAAAATGTGAAAAAACAAGTCACTCTAGTAGTATTAAATCACGGACCACAGAGTAATAACAGAAACTGATACCTTGTTCCAGAATGAGTTGTGCCACATTAGGGAAGTTAAAAATGGGGAAATTATAGGGCCTGTCCAACAGGGAAATTCTCCAGAGGACAGCTATCTATTATAATATGCTCATGATAGAAGTCAAAGGCCTTTTTAAAATGTCATGTCTCTTGGTGGGAGAACACATCTTCCATGGTAGCACATGGAAAGATATTTGATGAGGGCTGGAAAGGGAACAAGAATGTGCAGAGGTGTTAGAGGTGGAAGAATGGTACACAAGAGACAGCAGGCCATTTGACCCAGCAGAAGAGCAGGTGCTGTGTATCACAGGAGACTTTGAAGTAGAAACCCATGATGGTATGACTTCCATGGGTGAACTGCATCAGGAAAATACCTTGAGTTGTTTGTGCAAACAACTTACTCAAAAACAACCGACACATTGCAAAGTTGTGGCCTCACATCTGTCTTCTTTATTACTTTTTCTTTATTTTTCAAAGCACTAACCACATTTATTGTGCTTTATAATTTATTTATCAAAATTTTAATTGTCCTTATATCTCCTTACTAGAATATAAGCTACCTGAGGTCAGGGATATATTTTGGTCACTTTTATATCCATGACATTTTTTTTTCTGGAATGAATGGGTGAATGTCCACATGCATCAGCTCTCTGAGGATGCAAAAACATGATTCTTCTTAGGAAGCAAGGAATAATACATGCTCATTCTATTTTATAAATGGAATTATCAGTTCATGTGCATAACTGTGAAATAAATGGAGAACTCCACAAACTGAGAAATATCATCTCAATATATATCTAGAAAAGTATCCTTGCCTGGAATGCTTTAAATTGCTTTTTGGACAATTTTTGGTTATCTTGGTTTCTTCACTTCTCCCTCAGTGTAAATATTATTGTTATAGAATATCTGTCTCCATTTGGCAAAATGAAAGTGATGATGAGCCTGCTTAACTGTATGAGTTTAATCTCTGAGAGGGAATCGTATAGTGAAGAACAAGCATTTGGAACAAGGTCAGGTAGAGAAGGAAACATAAGCAGAGTTGAGGGTTCCTTGGATTTTGGAAGGCATTTCCCATCTGACTCCCACCCTATTCTCTCTAAAAGAACAGAACAATAAAAAGGAACTGGCTATAGACTTATAAAAATTTTGAAGCCTTTATCATACAATAAATATTAGGTAAACATATTTTAATATATTACTTCTAGCTAAAGAATAAAGCTTAGATTGTTGATTAAAGACAACCCTAAATGTGCGAAGACATATAGATATAGGAATTGAGTAGAAGTATGTAGAAATAAGAATTATGTAGGAATACTAGCATTCAGAATAACCCAAAAATTATACAAATATCAAGGACAAAATTAGTTCTGACTTGGGTGAAATATAACTGGCGTGGCAAGCAACATATTTGTGACTTTTACTAATCTAATATTTTGAAAGACTTTCACTGCTTCTTGGAGCAGATATTAAAGTTTAAAGTGGGTGAAAGGAAAGCAACCAGCATCTGTTTGCTGTCACAGAGAGCAATTTTTACACTGTGAAAACTGAAGATGAAAGAATTAAAAGGAAATGCAATGGAAAATTTTATGTCAGCAAGTTAAATAGACAATTAAGTAAAAGGATTGGTCCCTAACTGTTGAATTGTACAAAGCATAAAGAGCAATTAATATCTCTCATTTAAAACTCTTACACTTATATCATAATATCAAATTCAGAAAAGCAGACAATAAGAAAAAGATATAATAAATGTATAGATCAAAAGCACAATGATACACAATTTCTCACTGAATAGGAGAGCTACAATACAAACAGAGAGGAAACAACAACAACAAAAACCCCAAAACAAACAAACCTGTGTAGCTCTTTACCCCAAAATTTCAGCATAGATTTCTCAATGATTCAGCAAGCCTCCTCTTAGGTATACCCAGGAGGAAATAGTGAAGAGGGATTTAAGAAGACATCAGCATTCTATGAAGTATTATTAACAACAATAACAATAACAACAACAATAACAATAATAATAAATATCCACTACTTACTTGCTTCAGGCTGCCAAGGCAGTACTGGAGAGTTTGCCCAGGTAGTGATGATGAGGGAACGTTGGAGGGCTGACCAACCCAGCTACAATCCAGGCCCAGAAACCAAGGCTATAAGTTGGCCCACCCCAACATCCACTGTATCTATGAACTTTTGGAGCATATGAAGAGGACGAACCTACAGATCCAAAACATCAGAATCTCCATGACACAGGATAACAACAGGATATCCAAGGGGAACCCCAGCGAGAGCCCAGTATTGGTGGTGTAGCAGAAACCAGAGACCTCAAACCAGACCAATCACTCAAGACAATGAACATTTGCAAGTAAAGATGGATGGACTAAAGGGTAAACTGTGTGACTTAACGGGCCACACTACAGCTTCCATGATGAATTTCTTCTCCTTTTGTTTGTTTGTTTTGTTTAATTGGTTTTTGATTTTTCTTTTAAATTTAGTTTTGATTTGAGGAAAGGTTGCAAGGGCAGAGAGTAGATAAGAGGGGACAGGGAAATAAGTGGGATCAGAATGTATGATGTAAAATCCATGAAGAATCAATAAGTTAAAAAATATAGAAATAAGCCAAGTGTTCATAAACTAATGGTATAATAAGCAATGAGTATTATCTCAGCAGAAGCAAAACAAAACAAAAATCCCATAAAGTTCTTACACCTATGAATCAAGTAGAAGCCAGGCAGAAAAAGTCATGTTTGTACAATCCAACTTATTTTAAAGATACGGTCAGTATATGGAGGGCACAGTGAGAGCCACCCGTGCTCGGCGTGGTCAGAGTGGAAACAGGAAGTGACTACCTAATGGACTTGGGTTTCTTTTTGGAGTTATGGGAATTCTTTGCAATTAGATACTGGTGATGATTTACATATTTGGAATGTACTAGAAGACATTGGCAGGGCTATATATTTTAAAATGGTTTGAGCAATGAGTTTTATCTCAATGAAAATACCTCAATTCATATAGGAAAAGAGGGCTATGAAGACAGTTCCCAAAAGGTTTTCAGTGACATACAAAACTCATGTGGAAATTAAATTGAAAAACAAACAAGGATCTACTGAAACTATGGTATCATAGTTTTATATTCCTAAGAAAGGAACAGTTGCCATATCATCAACTACAACTGAAGAAGACTTGAACCTAAAAGCAAAAACTATATCCGTGGAAGAAAACATAAATATAAATCTTGGTGGCCTTGGACCAGGCAGTGGTTTCTTCAGTATGATGTCACCTCCTAAGAAACAACAATAATTAATAAACTAGAATTCACAAAACTTAAATATTGTAGCCCTTTAAGAGATGCCATTGAGAAAGCATTGACAAATCATTGAGAAAGTACTAATAAGTCATACATTTGGTAAGGCATTAGTATTCAGGATATAAAGTATTCAGAAAGACCTCTTGCGATGCCACAATAAAGACAACACAATTGAAAAATGGTCAAATACTTTGAATAGACACTTTTCCCTCTAGAACTAGCCAATAGGTGGGAGAATAGTAGAAAGGTATTCATTAATGTTAGTCTTCATGAAAATGCACCTCAGATCCTCCATGAGACACTGCCACACATTCACTAAGACAGCTGCAATCAAAAAGTCCAACCCTAACAAGTGTTGTCTAGGATGTGGAGGAATGTGAGCCCACTTATACTGCTAATAGCCCAAGATGGTACCACTACTTCAGACACAAGGGGGTCAAACAGCCACCATAGGACCCACCCATTTTACGACACCCACCGTAGTGAAAAGTATGTTCACACAGAAACCTTTATGTGAGTGTTTATGGTGCCATTATTCACAAAAACCAAAGTCAGGGAATAGCTCAAATATTTGCCACATAAAGAATGGGTAAAGCAGGGTATTTCTGAACAATGAAATATTATTTGACCCTAAAATTGAATGAAGTACTGATGAAGTTCAGTCCTCAGTAAACCTTGAAAGAATGACACTAACTGAAAAAACATAGTCACAGAAGACCACGTATCAAATAACCTCATTTGTAAACATGACCAGTAACTAAATTCAAGGCAAGAGAAAAAATATGAATGTCTATGTTAGGCAATTTCAGAGAATGTTCTGATTTTAAATTATGATTACATTTTCACAAGTTTGTGAGGATACTCAAAGTAACTGAGTTACAAAGCTGAAAAGGGCAAATTTTTATAAAGTAAAACAACAACAAATCAATGAAGAATAAATGAAAATTGAGTAACACCATGTCTGATGGTTTTTCATAATTGAACTAAACAAACAAATACAGGAATAGACATGAGCAATTTTTCTTGGTCCAATCATTGTTTTATTTACTTATTTATTTAGATAAATAATTATCTGTTTAATGCTGTAGTTGTCAGCATGATCCTAGGAGAGTGGGGCCTAAAAATGAGGCGGACTGAAGTATCATGCAGTAGCCAACTTTATTCAGAGAATCAGACAATTTATACTTTGAGAGTTAAGAAGAGTCACCTGAGTAAAATATACAATCTCAAGGACAAGCCACATGTGGCAAAAACATGTTCTATGTTCCATAGACGCATATGAATAACAACAGCTGAAGTAAACTCACTCCTATCTGCTGTACCTGGAAGGAGCATGACAGCACATTCCCAGGACAATTTTGTGTTTTTGAAGAAATTGAGGTCACAAGTGCTCAGAATTCTCTTTGCACAACTCTGATCTTAAACTGTGTTCCAATAATTATCGGCTGCTACTTCATTGACAGTGCCTGCTTTGTTCTGGGTCTTGGAGATACAGAGGTCAGAATGAGATAGGTCCCCGTGGCATTAGCTTACCGACTAAAACAAACAAACAAAAACATTAATTACAAAAGAAAAGTTCCCATAAGTTAAATAAACTAGTAAGTGACAGTAAAAATTTTAACTATTATATGTGACAATAAAGCCCAGGCTGTTTCCATAGGTCATGCTTCCAAATGCAGCATGCTTGTGTCTAAGAGAGTCATGGTATAACTAGGGAGAGTTACAGAGTCAAATCACTGTGTGCCTGAAACCCAAGAGCTTATACTGATCTCCATCTCCAGCATCTTCACAGAGTACTGATCCTGGTTGGATGCTAGTCAATATTCTTATCGGCAACATAAATGAAGACCCAACCACATTTGCTATTGACACAAAGCTGGAAGAGACAGTTAATGCACTCACAGAAAAGAATGAGGCTTCACAGAGATCCATCAGACTGGAACTATGACTTGAAATTAATACAAGGCTCAAGGAGAACTGGATTAACAGGAATTCACATGAAAAAGACTTGGATATTTTAATTGACAGGCAGCTCAATGTGACCCAAAGGTGCGAGCCAAAAGAGCTAAAGCACTCTTATCCTGTATTAAGAGAAATACAGCATCCAGGAAAAGGAATGCAAGTGCATTTCTGGTCTCTGCTGTTGTCAGATTCAGTAGAGTTTGGCTGTGAGGGCAGTCTTTTATAAGAGGAGCATCAACACATTGAAGCAAGTACAGAGAAGAGGAGCCAGGAGTACAGCATTGCCATATGAAGAGCAGGGGGGCTTAGCTTGGAAGAGAGAGCATGTACCACACAATGGGAGATGGGACTGGGGACAAAAACCAGAAGTGGTGTTTTAGGGTTGACAGTTATTCAGGGAACCAGGACCCATGAGACAGTGATGCAGAATTCTCCTCTTTCACTATTTTCACAGACCTGGGCAGTCGGGACACAGACACAACATGGACAGGTGGGACAGGCACACCATTATGGGAACTACTGAAAAAGAGTCTGGGTGACCACTTAAAGCTGTTTGATTGAACTTCCTTGAGGATTGGTTTAATGACCTCAAAGATCTTCATGAGCTTTTAAAAAGCAAGAACAATAATAAATAATTTTCATGATATCAACTAATATTGTTGTAGTTAGCCTCACAAGAGTTTATAAAGAGCTTTCAACTCTCATTTCCCCATTTATGAATGAGGAAATTGAGGCCTTAGGCTGAGTAACTTTTCCCAAGATGCATGACACAAACACAGGCTGTGGAATTCCGGCTGTACATAACAAGTTCTCTTCTAAAACTCTCAGTCTTGCTGGGTTGTGGTGGCATACACCTTTAAGCCCAGGACTTGGGAGATACAGGCAGGAGGATCTCTGTGAGTTCAAGGCCAGCTTGGTCTACAGAGTTAGTTCTAGGACAGCCAAAGCTACACAAAGATACACTGTCTCAAAACAAACAAACAAAAAAAAAACAGAACAAAACAAAACAAAATCCAAAACAAACAAACAAAAAACTCTGTCTTCATGTCTTCTAGTGTGCTTAATGGATTGACTATAGGAGAAAATTTTACTTGAATTCTATATTCTTAGAGCGACTATAAATGAAGATGTGTTGTGTGTTGGACATCTAAATAATTAAAGGTCAACTAGAATTCTTATCTCTGTGGAAAGAAAGGCTCTTTCAGCAGAATTTCAGGATTCTCAGGTCCTGCATTTAAAAAAGCAGATAGCTTAGCTCATGTCTTATTCCTGGATCATTTTAAGAGAGAGTGCCAGAGTGCACAAAAGCAGATAGCTTGGTTTCAGATTTTCATTCCTGAATTAGGATTTCAGTATGCATGCCATGCTAGCAGAGAATGGAATGAAGAGAGGATGGAAATTACCGTATTTACTGGTATGTCAGGCAATTAACTTTCTGCAGAGTGTGTGGTTTTATTTTCTTGTTCCTAGCAGTTGAGAATGTTGAGAATGACCAATGTTTCCTGATAGACTTGAAAATATGTGTTTAGTTTAAATTTCTAGGCTCCAACACAAAGTGTAGGCCATTGTTAGAGAAGAAAAGTGCAGCATCTTCAGTCCATTCCTTTCTCCCTAATTAGTGTACATTCACTGGGTTTCATGAGAATATTTTCATACAATATTTAATGCATTTCTTACCATATTCCTCCCCTATGCTCCCCTCATCTCCCCTCTCTCTCACATCCCCCTCCTGTTAGTTTCCTTTGCTTTTCCAGGCAATTCCGTGTCTACATTCCTGTCACACATACATGCAGGACCTTGGGTAACTCTATAAAATAAAGACTCCACAAGTGCGAGAGAACATGCTATATTTGCTCATTCTAACTGCATTTGATCTGATAATTTCTGCTTGCCTCAATTTTCCTCCAAGTGACATAATTTCATTCTTTTTGTGTAGCTAGAGTTTTCCTGCCTGGCCCACAGTCAGGACAAATCTTTCTCACCCGCCAGTCCCACAGCCGCTCAGACCCAACCAAGTAAACACAGACACTTATATTGTTTACAAACTGTATGGCCATGGCAGGCTTCTTGCTAACTGTCCTTATATCTTAAATTAATCCATTTCTATAATTCTATACCTTGCCACATGGCTTGTGGCTTACCAGCATCTTCACATGCTGTTTGTCATGGTGGCGGCTGGCAGTGTCTCCTCAGCCTTCCACTTCCCAGAATTCTCTCCTCCTTGTCCCGCCTATACTTCTTCCTGCCTGACCACTGGCCAATCAGTGTTTTATTTATTGACCAATAAGCAACATGTTTGACATACAGACCATCCCACAGCACTTCCCCTTTTCTTTTTTTTTTTAAAAAGGAAGATTTTAACATTAACATAGTAAAATTACATATAATTTGGGAATTTGGGCGTAGCTTCTCTTACTACTTCCTGCTGGAGGGGGGCGCTGTATCTTATGGGGACACAGAAAATTTTAGGATTATGGAGTAGTCCATGAGGCTGTATTGTCTGAGCCAGTTGCCTTCAAACTGTTCTGGATGTTGGATCATCTGGGCCATGGTGTCATCGGAGACCTTTCAGGGGGTCTTGGCTGGTCAAACCTGATGTATCTTAATCTAGAATAAATCCATAGCCTCTGGCTTTCTGTGGAAACAAAAGCAGAGCTTCCTTTCCAAAGCAACATATCCTTACATCCAAATTTTGAAGTCAAGGTACCTTTAAAATATACATTTTGGCATAAGTCAACAGCTTTTGCAATCAAATGTTTTTCTTCAGTTATGAATATCAAAGAGAACATAATCCAGATTCTCTGTGTGGTAGCCATCTTTACGTGGCTTATTTTTTATATTACCTTGAGCCTATTGCTTTAAACTGCAGCGTTCTAAAACTGAAATGGTGCTATGGCTGCTGGCTCCGCCCACCTCAGCTTCCCAACATGGCGGTGATACGTTTACCACCAGCTCTGGGAGCCTTTGTAAGTCTATGCTTCTATGAAAGCAGCGTGTAGCCCAGAAACCTCTTTTTTTTGTTTTGTACTAGCAAAGGCTAAATCCACCACGCAGTTTAATGTGCCACTGGCAGACACCTCATTCCCGCCATACTGCAAGTCCAGCACGCATGCCAGGAACCCGCCATAGTGACTCAAACATGCAGGCTGCCACTAACTTCAAAGAGACAACTAGGAACTGTTTTTAGCTCCGTTTTAGTATCTTTTTTCTCAGGTTTTAGGTGGAAACTCTTGCCAACACGTTGGGTGCCATTTGTAGCTAGAGTTTTCCTGCCTGGCCCACAGTCAGGACAAATCTTTCTCACCCGCCAGTCCCACAGCCGCTCAGACCCAACCAAGTAAACACAGACACTTATATTGTTTACAAACTGTATGGCCATGGCAGGCTTCTTGCTAACTGTCCTTATATCTTAAATTAATCCATTTCTATAATTCTATACCTTGCCACATGGCTTGTGGCTTACCAGCATCTTCACATGCTGTTTGTCATGGTGGTGGCTGGCAGTGTCTCCTCAGCCTTCCACTTCCCAGAATTCTCTCCTCCTTGTCCCGCCTATACTTCTTCATGCCTGACTACTGGCCAATCAGTGTTTTATTTATTGACCAATAAGCAACATGTTTGACATACAGACCATCCCACAGCATTTTTGACTGAAAGAAATTATATTATATACATACAACATGTTTTCTTTATTAATTTTTCTGCTGATGGGCACTGGAGTTGACTTTATAACTTATCTCATTGTGAATAATGTTGCAATAAACACTATGTGCAAATATCTCTGCGATATGTTTGCATACAGTACTTCAGGTCCATACACAGGAGTGGTAGCTAGGTGATATAATAAATTCTTTTTGAGCTTTTTAAGGAATCCCCATTCTGATTTTCATAGCGACTAGAAATTTACATTTCCATCAACACCATAAGATTTTCCTTTTTCTCCACATCCTCACAAGCATTTGTTACTTGTTTTTATCAGAATGTCATTCTGATTTTGATGAGCTAAATCTCAGTATAGTTTTAATTTACATTTCCCTATGACTAGTGATGCTAAAGATTTTTTATTTTTATTGGCCATACTTTGATAATAATCTGTTGCTGGAGAGCTTCTCTCCAGTTCCCAAGTCCCGCCAGTCTCCAGCTCCCAAGTCCTGCCAGTCCCTGGTTCCCTGACTGAAAGCATTCATAAAATAAACACACGGACGCTTACATTATTTAAACTGCTTGGCCATTAGCTCAGGCCTATCATTGTCTAGCTCTTACTCTTATATTTAGCTCATTTCTATTAATCTCTACTTTGCCACGTGGCTCGTGGCTTACCGGTACTTTACATCTTCCTTGTCCTCGCCGCGGCTCCAGCCAGTCTCTCTCCTTTCACCTTCCTGTTCCCTCTCTTCTCTTCTCTGTTAGTCCCACCTATACTTCCTGTCTGGCTACCAGCCAATCAGTGCTTTATTGATACAGAGTGATATCCACAGCAATAATCTGTTCATTTTATTAGTCCACATGGTGGCTGGACTGTTTGATTTCTTGGCATTCATATTTTTGAGTTCTTTGTATATTCTAGATGTTAGTCTTCTGTTAGTTACAAAAGATTTTCTCCCATTCTGTAGGCTACCTCTGCACTGGATTGTTTCCTTTACTGTATAGAAACTTTCTTATTTCATGCAATCTCATTCATCAATTTCTAACATTGTTTCCTGAACAATTAAAGAAAGTACAGAAAGTCCTTGTCCAACCTTGTCCTTGTCTTGAAATTTTTTTCTCCTTTTTTTTTCTCTAATAGTTCCAGGATTTTTGGTCTTATATTCAGATCTTTACTTCATTTGGAATTACTTTCTAATCAGGGTTAGAGATGGAGACTTCATTTACTATTCTACATGTAAATATCCAGTTTTTCATTATCACTTGTTGATCTGTCTTTTTTCCATGTATGATTTTGGCATTTTGTGGGAAAAATTCAGGAGACTATAGCTGTGTAGGGTAAATTATGAATCCTCTACTCTATTTCACCGCCCTATGTGTCTGTTTCTATGCCAGGACCCTGCTGTTTTTGTTACTATTACTTTCTAGTGTAATTTGAAATCAAGTATGGTGATATGTGTAGCATTGTTCTTTTTGCTCATGATTGGATATCGGGGGTTGATTGTTTTTGTATTGCTTCAAATTTTAGGATTTTGTTTTCTCTTTCTGTGAAGAATGTCATTGGAATTTTGATGGAGCTTGCATTGAACCTATACATTGTTTTGATTACTATTTCCTTTTTCACTGTATTGATCTTTCTAGTCCATGAGCATTGGCTGTATTTCTATCTTCTAGTGTGCCCTTCAGTTTATTTCTTTAGTGTTTTCCAATTTTCAGTGTAGAGGGGTCTTTTTTTTTCCTTAAAAAAGTATGTTCTAAGGTATTTTTTAAGCTATTGTAAGTAGCATTTTTTAAAATTTTTTTCCTCAAGCGTGTTTCTTATTGGTATATAGGAAGGCTACTGATTTGGGGGTGATGGTTTCTATACTGCCACTTTGCTGAAAGTGTTTATCAGTTCTAATTGCTTTCTGATGGAGCCTTTAAGGGGTCTCTTATGTATAGGATCATATCATAAGAATCTTTGACTTATTTTCGATTTCTATTCCTTTTATTTTCTCATTTTGTCTTCTTGGTCAAACAAAGACTTGAAGCACTATAATGAGTAAGTGTAGAAGGAGTTGGCTCTCTTGTCTTATTCCTGAAGTACTTTGAGTCCCCCTTTTAGTATAACATTGGATATAGGTTTCTTACATATAGCCTTTCATATTTTGAAGTATGATTCCTCTAGTCCTACTTTCTTCAGGGATTGTGTTTAATGAAAGGTTATTAGACCTTATATTAAACACAATAACTTCAGAACCATGAAACTAGAAATAAATTCATTCCTTCATTCATTCAGGGAGGTGGACAAATGCACTAACTCTAGATTTTAAGAAATGAAGTAAGTAACATACATATGAGGCTCTTGAGAAATAAGAGGTAGGTCTATGTGTGATCCAGCTGTCCTGCCTCCGGGCCTGTATCCAAAGGAAAGAGCATCTTCATAGCAGAGCCGACTACACCCCTCTCATAGGTGCTGCTTTAGTTGTCACAGTAGCTGACAACATAATAAACTGAAAGTCCATCAGCACGTGAACAGGTAATGAATATGCAGTGTATGCAAATGAAATATTGTTTAACTATAGAACTATAGTATTCTGGCATTTGCTCCAAAACAGATGGAAAATAAATTCTGGGTAATCTACATATGGGTTTTTTCTAAGAACCCCATCTATGTGTACAGTAGTAATTACTAGAAGCTGGGAGATATGGGAAGAAATGAAGAAAGCAGGATATTGACTAAAGAACACAGTTACAGAGTAAGTTGTACTGTGATAAAGCATAATGTCCTGGCTATAGTTCACATCGACCTATTACATATTTCTGAATGACTAGAGCAGATAGGTTCAAAGACTTTATTCAAAACATAGTGATGAAAAGATGGAAGTGATAATTCCCGTGATTTACCAGCACATATTATAAAATGCATTAATATATCATGCTCTACTCAAAAATATGCACAATTATTACATGCTAGTCGAAAACTGAGACAATGAAATAGATGAAAATGTAAGGACAGCAAGTTGATTTTTTATACTATAGTCACATATTGAATTATCACACTGTATGCTCTAAATATGAACAATTATAATAAGAACTAGAAATATAAATCATAAATATCATACAAATGCATCCATTTAGAAGGGAAGGTCAGGAAGGCCATTCTGAGCTTACTAGGTTTAAGCTGTAGCTGAATGTTGAAGAAGAACCTGAGCACAGACAGCTTTGGGGGAAAACCATTCTACACGAATTCAGAAAATTCAAAGATCCTGCAACGGAGTGACATTATGGCCACACTGAGCAGATTGCAATAACCTGCACTACTAGGCTTGTGCTATGATATCAGCAATGGAAAAGATCATTGGAGGTTGCATTTAGACACCAGAATTGACTTTATACGTGTAGCTGATGTTATAGTTGCTTCACCTATACATGAGGAGTTTGGGAGACACTACTCTAGTTCCACATACTCTCCAGAGATTTTTAGCATATTTCAGTCCTTCATCAAAGTCTGGGACAAAACAGTTCCTTTTCTCAAGTTTGAGAGACCAGGCCAGCTCCTCAGGCCACTCATCTGTGCTCAGGCTCTCAGTCCACCCTCCCCTTCCTTTTTTCCTTCCTTTTCCTGTTTGTATGTTATATAACTGTCTGACATCAAACAACATATGGGGTATGTGGTTTTGAATAAAATCAGGCCTAGATTTATCTCCACGAAGTTTTCATTTAATTAGGAGCGTGTTAACCAGAATGCAATTGTATCTACTTTATGTTTCTATTTTTCTTAGCTGGTAAGTATTGGATGTCCATTAAATTCTAAGTATGTTACATGCATTATCTTTTAAATGTTGAGTTAATTGTAAAGAGATATTATGGCCATGGCAACTCTTTTTTTTAACTAAGAAATTTTTTACATTCATTTTACGTACCAACCACAGATGCCTCTCTCTTCCCTCCTCCCGTCCCCCCCAGCCTTGCCCCCAACAACCCCTCCCCATTCCCTCCTCCAAAAAGGTAAGGCTTCCTATGAGGAGTCAATAAAGCCTGGTACATTCAGTTGAGGCAGGTCCAAGCCCCTCCCCCTGCATCAAATCCACCATAGGTAGTGGGCTCCAAAGAGCCAGCTCATGTACTGGGGGTGGGTTGGGGGGGGGGTGGATCCTGATCCTACTGCCAGGGGGTCCCTTAAGCAGATCAAGCTACACAACTGTCTTGCTTATGCAGAGGGCCTAGTCCAATCCTATGCAGGCTCCACAGCTGTTGGTCTAAATTTCATGAGTTCCCACTAGTTTGTTTTGGTTCTCTCTGTAGGTTTCTCCATCATGGTCTTGATGCTCCTTGCTCATAGAATCCCTCTTCTTTCTCTTCGACTGGACTCCTGGAGCTCATCCTGGTGCTTGGCTGCATCTGCTTCAGTTACTGGGCGAAGGATGACAGTTAGGTTATTCACCAATCTGATTACCGGGGTAAGCCAGCTCAGACACCCGCTCCACTGCTGCTAGTAATCTAAACTGGGGTCATCTTTGTGGATTCCTGGGAACTTCCCTAGTACCAGGTTTCTCCCTATCCCTTTTATGTCTCCCTCTATCAAGATATTTCTTTCATTGCTCTCCCACTCCATCCCTGTTCCAGCTTGACCAACTCTTATAAAGGAAAGCATTTAATTGGGTTTTGCTTACAGTTTCAGAGGTTTAGTCCACTGTCACCATGGCAGGAAGCATGGTGGCGTGCAGACAGACATGGTGCTGGAGAAGTAGCTTAAGAATTTTACATGTGGAATCTTCAGACAGCAGGAAGAGAGAGACACTGGGACCTGGTTCGAGCTTTTGAAACCCTCCAAAGCCTGCCTCCAGTGACACATTTCCTTCAGCAAGGCCACACCTACTCCTACTCCAAGACCATACCTCCTAATCCCTATCAAATACCACCACTCCCTAGTGACCAAGCATTCCAATATATGAGCCTAGGGAGTGTTCTTATTCAAACCACTACAAATGTAATTATTTTTGTGTGTATTATGGGGCCCTCTTTTCATTTTAGTATGTAGTGTTAATCTTAAGTATATTTAGTGGATTGGCCTTTCTTGAATCTATACTGTTCTTTATCTACATTCTCATGATGAATACTTAAGTGATTCATAGTTGTTTATAAAGGCTCTTTTAAGTTCATTATACATGTTTATAAATAGCCCCAGGGCTTAACTCTGTCCCGAGGACAAAAGGAACACACACCACCCAGAATTCAAATGGAAAATATTATCTTTAGTCTTGAAAGACAGCTCAGACTAATCCACTTTTAAGAGATTAATTACAATATTTTAAACCAATTCTTGAATAAGAGATTAATTACAACATTTTAAACCAATTCTTGAATTTATTTTTAAAAGATTTTATCTTGTCTCTTAAATTCTCTAGTTCATGATAATTTAATCTAGTTGACATATAACAGCTGTGTATATTGTAAGAATACAACTTTGCATATTGTACACCATCCTAGTTTACTATCTATTTCTGTGACAAAACATTCTGATCAAAAGTAATTTGGGATAAAAGGGGTTTATTTGACTTATGCATCCCAATCATAGCCCCTCATTCAGGGAAGCCAGGGATCATGAAGCACAGATCATGGAGGAATGTGCTTTGTGGGCTTGTTCCCCATGATTTGCTCATCCTGCTTTCTTATATAACCCAGGACCACCTGCCCAGGGGTGACATTGCCCTCAGTGAGTAGAG